>VWYK01038374.1:17792-33253 GCA_013399775.1 Semnornis frantzii | reverse complement strand
TTTTTTTTTTTTTTCCCCAGGTAGTAAGAACTTGTGGGTTTGGATCCTGATTTTAAGCTCATACCTAAAGTTAAGTATGACTTTAAGTACTTCACTGGACTGGTGTCTTGGTACTGCAGCCGTCTGTAAAGGGAGTTGAGCTACCATATGCATCTCAGGTTGCCTGTTTCATATGTACAGAGTGAAATCCAAGGAAGGTGGTGGGAAATGAAACTACTGGGGGGAAAAAGCTGCCAGAATCTAACAAGAAAAGCAGTAGGAAAGCCATTAATTGGAGACACAATCTACCTTGCCTCAGTCAGCTAAGGCAGTTAAAAGGCTCCAAAGCGCTCCACACATTAAAAGCTGTCAAATGCAGGAAAGGTGAATAAGAAACACCAGCTGTGCAGAGAAGATAGTGAACAAGAGGCATAGGAAAGAGAAAGACCTGCAAATATAACTATCCATCTACTAAGCCCCAAAGGGGACATAAGTGGATTATGCAAGATCAATCCTCAACCTGCAAGCAAAAGATAGTAACATTCAGGTGAAACCTGAACTTGCTAGGCATCTCTGCTATGTACCTTTGTGTGCATGCATAGTAGAAATGCCCTGAAAGAATACTTTTGAATCAGTTTTGGTTAGAAAGGTAGCCTGTGAGCTGTTGCCTAATACTGGGCAGGTGCACTGTGCAGGGCACCCCACTGCCTGGAGGCCTTGCAGTGACTTGAGGGAGCCATGTTTACCTTCATGCTGATCTAGGACTTATGGAAGAGGAATGTTGAGACATCAGTCTCAGACATGGGAAATGCTCCCTAGTACTTCCTACAGGCAAGCCACGTCTCTAGAGACAGTAAAGATAGTATTTTGTTAAGAGCTAAAGATGGTGGGGATCCATCCATTCTGTAAGACTGTGCAAAATAGATGCTGCCAAGATGGCAATCTGAAGGATGTAGTCAAGGAGCTCAGGAAATGGTTCACAGCACTCCTAACATCCAAGACAGGCCACTGAGAATACGAGTAACAGCAGGCTGGGATTCTATGTGAAGCTCATAAACTTTGTGGTCTCACTCTAGAAAAAGAGTAAGCAAAGGACCAAAGAGTGGTCTCCTCCAATGACCAATGGAGAAAGAAAAGGTGCAGCTTGCCTCAGATGATAAAACAGGCTACTGCAGAAAACTAACTTTGAAAAGGCTTTAGCATGCCATTGATTTCATCCTAAAAAATATCTTTTTTGAGGGAGGCGTCCCTGAAACCAGTTGTAGAGGTTCTGTGTAAAAAGCTCTGAATTACCTCAAGCACAAATCCAGGATGGGTAGTGAATGGTTGGAGAGCAGCCCTGAGGAAAAGGACCTGGGGGTCTGGGTTGATGAAAAGCTCAACATGAGCCTGCAGTGTGCTCATGCAGCCCAGACAGCAGCTGAGCCCTAGGGTGCATCAAGAGCAGCGTGGCCAGCAGGGCAAGGGAGGGGATTCTGCCCCTTTGCTCTCATCAGACCCCACCTGGAGTACTGTGTGCAGTTGTGGAGCCCCCAGCACAGGAAGGACATGGAACTGTTGGAGTGGGTCCAGAGGAGGGCCACAAAGATGATCAGAGGGCTGCAGCAGCTCTGCTGGGAGGACAGACTGAGAGAGTTGGGGCTCTTCAGCCTAGAGAAGAGAAGGCTTTGAGAAGACCTTAGAGTAGCCTTCCAGTATCTGAAGGGGGCCTACAGGAAGGCTGTGGAGGGACTGTTTACAAGGTCTTGCAATGACAGGACTAGGGGTAATGGGTTTAAACTGGCAGAGGGGAGATTGAAAGTGGATGCTTCAATGTGAGGATGGTGAGGCACTGGAACAGGTTGCCCAGGGAAGTTGTGGCTGCTCCCTCCCTGGAGGTGTTCAAGGCCAGGTTGGAGGAGGCCTTGAGTGACCTGTACTAGTGGGAGGTGTCCCTGCCTATGGCAGGGGGTTGGAACTAGCTGATCCTTGAGGTCCCTTCCAACCTTACCATTCTAGGATTCTATGATCCGAATTTCTTTCCCCCTCAGATCAGTGATATAGAACAGATCCAAAATGAATTTTGGCAAAACAAACAAACAAAAAAAAAAAACAAAAACCCAAATGCTATAAAGCTGTCTTACAAGAAAATAAAGCAGGCATAAAGAAACTAAAATATATCAAATTTGAACTGCTGCTTCTCACCCATAAAACTATTAATCATGGTAGTAAGAAATGTAGAAAATGGTATCTGGAGCGAACACAATCTTCCCAAGAAACTGTTCTTCACATCAATGCTGTAAATGATGATTTTGGAAAAAATAACTGAAAAATAGTTTAAAATAAAATTGTATTCTAAATAGTAATGAAGAATGTTGTTCTGTTAATCTTTTGTAGGAAGTGTGGAGACAATATACACTTTTTTTTTATGAGCAGAAAAGGCAACGTATTTAGATCCCGGTATTTTTGAAAACTCAGTGTAGGGGCATACAAACTGGTTAGCACTGAATAATCCTTACAAACAGGATGCTTTCAAGGAGGTTAAAGAAATATAATATAAATTGAAAGTCTTTGGCAACATGGGATGAAAGAAACTACATCTCTTTTTGAAATATTCAGCTTTGTAAAATCAGTCTCACAGTGAGTTTTAAAATGTTTTGCAGCCAAGGACACCTGGACTTCCTATTTCTAACCTGTTTTTCTATCCTTTTGCAAGGTTACAATCCAGCATAATAGAACTCAATGAGATAATTCATCTGTTATGTTAATTTTCTACAGAAGACATTTGAAATATACTTACTGGTCTTCCTCGCTGTCCTCTTGGACCAGTAGGTCCCTGAATACCCAGAGCACCTGGAGATCCCTTTAAGTAAATAAAATCCCAATCATCAGTTAATGTTGTCCTGATATCATTTACTATTGAGACTTTATTCCATTTGCTGCCCTACTACTTACTTGAAAGCCATTGAGCCCTGGATCCCCAGGTTCTCCCTAAAATCAAACAAACAAACAAAACAAAGGAGTAAAAAATGCAGTAAATACTATATATATAAAATCGAATAAAAGCTTTTTTTTATATATCTATATCTAAAAAATCTTTTTTTTCTCACTCAATTTTTCTCTCACTCCAAAAACTAATCATAACATCAGTGATACACAAACCCTTACATGCGGATGCATTCGATACAGGTATTGAGATAACTGAACATGGACCACACAGATCATGTACTTTTTGTAGCATAGTTGCACACAGAAGAGTAGGAGGGTAAAAAGTTTGTTAGGGATCCAATGTATAAGGTTGACATGGACAACAGATCTGTTGTTTAATTAATTTTTTTGAGAAATCCTATTTAAACAGTGGCTTAATTAGGGGTATAACCTTAGCTGAAATGCACCAGCTCATTTTTCCTGAGTCGTATGAGGATTACTGAATCATTTTGATTCTCTTCTGAGTCACTAAAAGCATTTAGAACATACTGTTTTCACTGACCACATATTTTAACTGCAGTACATGTTGAAATGTTTTTGGAAATTGGATCCAAAAATGTTCTAGCACAAAGACTTTCCAATACGCATTAAATAACATGGTACTTAGTCCAGACACCTTCAATCATTTTGAATAGCATCTGAAAGACCTAATTAATTTGAATGTAGTGAAGAGAATACTTCAGGGAACCAAGTAGTTTATGAAATGAATGCAGGCGTCAGTGTCTTTGTTTACAGTATGCCTGAGCAACTCTCGGTCATTATTTAGTTATTCTTTAGCCATTCCTAGTTACCAACAAGTGCTGATTTAAAGAGTTGCTGAAAGTAAAAAGAGATTCCATTGAAAAAATATAGGAAACTTATAAGTATGTCAAAAGAAAAACCTATTTTGGCATTCACTGCTGGCACAAAATATACATAAATTATGTCAGCAGATCTCTTCTGTGCCAAGCGCAGCTCAGGTGTGGCTTTGTACATAAATCTGTCAGAATACATATTCTAACAGCACATGTAGCCCCTTTTCTTTACCTGATAACTTCGAATTATGCAAGACTATTTACATGAGAAAAAGCTACAAGTGATTACAAAACAAGTTTTAAGGATAGATACAGTAAAACCACCCATAGGAATAGTGGGGATTTGCTACTTAACTAATATATTGAAGCACATTTTATCCTAAGTCAATCAAACTCCTGCATGAAAATTACACAGAAAGGATGCTAATATTAAATAAAATCATCCCATGGACAAAAATATGGCAAAGGAACGATTTTGGCATACATGACACAAAGGTAGTAATTGAATAAAGAGGGTAATACTTGAACTAAAGCATCTCCAGTACCTCTGCAATCAGCCTGTATACTGCAACTGCTTGCTAAACAGTGAATGGAATTTTTTTTTCTCCTGGATATCAGAGAGACTCTGTTGTAACCAGAGAAAGCAGAAGCTACCTTTGCAAAGCTTGTATAGTATTGAAATGGGCCTCCTGGGACATGTCTGTCAGAGTGTAAGAAAAATTAACTCTCCATCATCTGCTTATAAAACTGTGCTGAGCATAAGTAACTCTCAGGATTTAGAGACATACCCTGTATCTGCTTACGATGTCCGGTGGCAATATATAGGGCTCCCCCTTCTGGCCTTTTGGTCCTTGGACTCCCTGGAGGGTACCAAAATAATTAGAGAGAGGCAAGCTTTCATACTGTTTATGTTAACATTTAAATATCTAAGAGTAACGAAAAAACATTTGTTGGGGTTTCCACGAGTATACACATACCACTGTTCAGAAGCAGAGACTATGTCTAGCTTTGGAAATTTGTAGTTTAAAACCAAAGTGTAAATTCTCACAGCACATGAAAGAATGAATTTCTGAATTCATGAGAAGAATCCCCCATTGCCTGGGCATGACATTACACAGCAGCACCTCCTAGCTGGAGCAGCAGTTGCAGCTCCCCAGCGCTGACATAGGCCCTGGGAAATTCAGGAGCCACACTTGTCCCCTCAGTATGATCCTATGTATCACACCATGGAAAGCCAATACTTTGGCCTTGGACAGGGAAGGAAAAGGTTACTTTCATCAGGAATTATGAGTTTAATATTATTTTGTCGATGCTGGATGAAGCTGTACAGATTCTCCTGTAGAAATCTCTCTGGAAGACTTATGTGACAGGTACAGCTCTGGGCAGACAGCCCAGTGATGGTTGCAATTTAATAACTAAGCATAGCGCAGTGAATCCGTGGTTAAGTCCGCCCTGCTGGGCCAAAAGGGAGCTCCATTAAAAGATGTCTGATTTGCTTCTAACACACATGTGAATGACATTCACTTCAGCAATGATCTTAGCTTTCTGTCTTACTGTCAGCTACTTACAATGGTGCCAGGGAAACCAGAGAATCCGGGACTTCCTGAGTCACCAGGGTCACCCACTGTCCCATTACAGCCATCATGACCTGGTTTCCCCCTTGATCCTGGCTGCCCTGGATGACCCTGTTAAGGGGAAAAAAAAAAAAANAAAAAAAAAAGAAGAAAAAAAAAAGTGTTTATCTATCCATCTGTTTCTAGTTTTCCTTTTCCTGTAGTCACACAGTATTTAGACATTCTCACATTAAGCCCAAGGCTTGGATCCATGGGAAACGAGGATTTTCAAAGACAGAAACAGACAGTGCCTCTTTTTAATATAGTTGCAGCTTGAACCAGATGCCCCAGACGGCATGAAAAACTGAGTAGTGAAGGACCTTTCAGAAAGGGTAGGAAAGCTATGTTCAATGCAGTCTCTGTTAGGCAGAGAACTAAGCCAGATGAGGCTGCTGTGCAGGGAGCTATCAAGAACTGGGATTGTTAAGCATTTCAGTGCTTCACACTGGAAGAGTGGGAAGAAAGGTTTTTTGATGGCTTTGAACAGATTCCACACTGGAAAAACTGTCAGAGATGCTTTTGGAGCTAGAGTGAGTGTTGTGATGAGGCTCTAAGTATGAAGATGGGAAGGAAACAATAAGGCTTAAAGCAAGGGAGCCAGGGGCACTGCAGAACGTCCACACCGAGCCTCTAAGACAGCTACTCCTGTCTCAAATGGGATTTCCACTGCAAAATCAACATTTATCTTAAATACTGTTGCTTATGGTTTGCACTGGGACTGATGAGAAGCAAATCTGCCTTTGAGCAGTTCTTTGTTCCAGCTAGGATAACCAGAAACCAACATAAACTATTTCTCCCTTCTGTATCTAAAGCAACTGCTTTTTCTTTGCTTCATCTCCCTTGCTTAGAAGAAAAAGAAATCTGTTCACATCCTTACCTAGGTCCATCAAGTATTGGCATTCCATACCCCAGAAGAGATTCAGGCTTAGTCATCATCCCCTATTAGCCTCCAGCCCCACATCCCACCACTCTGCCATTCTAGTTTGTACATGTGCCTATTTCTCTGATGCCTCCTGATGGTCAGCATTAAGTCTTGGCCTAAGAAAACTGGAGAACATAAGTGAGCGAGAAGGGTAATGGAGCATGCAGGTACGGCTACTGTCCGAAGGTATTTATCCCTCGCAGTGCAATGTGCAGAGGCTGGGAAGGGAGGGCTGAAAAAGTAAACCTGCTCAGCTAAGAAAAGCCTTGGTCCAGCTATAGCAACATGTAGTTTCACAGGGGAGTGTTTTATTCTCCTGAGGACATTATGGTGCTTAGAAAAAATTCAGTATGACGTGGTGAGATGAATGAGATCCTTAATAGGAATGGGAAAAGGGTCTTCTGCTTTTCCTTTAAAAGTGAGGAGGAGGAAGACTGTGAGAGAGAAAGCCCTGAAACTCAATAGGGAGATCTTCTGGAAAGAAAGAAAGGGTGAAAACATAGTGGATGTGGATGCGTGGGCTGCAGAACGGGGCCCCGTGTCAGGGAGCACTACAAAGGAAACCCAAGCCTGGGAACTCTGTCCAGGGATTCCAGTGACTCAGATTTCTTTGTTATTTTATGACACAAGATGTAAAGAAGTGTACGCTGGGAAAATACTGTGCTGTGAACTTTACCCGTGTTTCCTTTTTGAATGTTTCAGTTTCATGGACCTGGTCAATTTGTTCAAAGTTTGACACTGTTTAGTGTTCAGTAAGTTTTTAAAGACTACCTCAAGCATGCCATATGAGCTATTAAGCAAATAATAACCTATAATTCTTAAAATCATTGGTCTTTCTGTATGCTTTGCAACTCTGAAATAATTAAGGTATGACCCACTGGTGTCCTTTGCTCATGAGCTTAAGATATGCAAAATACTTATCTCACAGCTCTTTCTTACAAAAGAAC
The DNA here is from genome assembly GCA_013399775.1 of Semnornis frantzii. NCBI lineage: Eukaryota > Metazoa > Chordata > Aves > Piciformes > Ramphastidae > Semnornis > Semnornis frantzii. Next base: position 26,031 of record VWYK01038374.1, on the reverse strand, counting down.
TCGCTTAGCTGAGCATCCTCCAGGGGCACAGGAAATTTCCATCCTTTCTTGTCCCACTTACAAAGGGATTTCTCCATGCAACAAAGCAAATGGATCTTAATTATCTGAGGGAATGAGAAGGAGCACAGATTCTGCTCTCGTTTCGTATCTGCAGTTCCACTCACTTCAGTATATCTCCTTAGCTTAAAAGTGTGTATGTGGCAGATGCTGAATTTAGCCCAGATACTTTAATTAAAGTATAAAAGCTTTAAACTTGCCTGCAATATTTGCAGTTAGTGATTTCTTATAGATGAGATAACTGGCTACTTACAGGAATGCCATCTGCCCCAGGGAATCCAGTGACTCCTCTTTGTCCCTAGAGTGAAACAGCACAATTAAAATTATGTTCTGCCAGCATTTTGCTCGTTAGCTAAAACATCTGATATTCAAAAGTTACCACTTCTCCTTTGGGTCCACTTATTCCTGGATATCCTCTTTCACCTTTGTGACCTTTGGGACCTTGTACTCCTGGGATCCCCATCAATCCTGGTGGTCCAGTGAATCCCTGTGATCCAAGAAGTCCTGGCTGGCCCTGAAAAAAATAATAAAAAACATTTATGTAGGAACAGTTGTGATGCATAAAGCTGGATTAGTTATCACTGCTACAATGGAGTCAATCTCTTAAAGAGAAAATAAACACAGGATCTCTTTCTGTTCAGTAGGCCAGACCCTTTGATGAACGTCATCTAGAATCACTATGCAGAGAAACTCCAGCAACAGTGACTGCGTTGTGTGTGACAAATCAATACATGCAAATTAACACTCAAATCAATGTTCACTACTTGAGTATTCATAGCTGTTCTATGAAAAAAAGTGTCGTCTTTGAAATATGACTTCTCAAGAGTGATTCTCACTGACCTACAGCATAACCAATTACACTCCAAACAAGAAAAATATGTTTAACTGTGAAATCTGCCTAGTGGCCATATTTCTTACAAATGGAGCCCAGCATTTAATGGCAGGAATTTCTGTCTCTTTGTGGATGATATTTTCTATTCAGCAGTGGAGCCTAAAAATGATTCAATGGGCATGCATCTACATAGGTTGAAGAGCTGCACGCAAGGCTTCCTTGTTGTTCTCCCTTCCAGCGCTGGCTTGTCTCTCTTCAGGCCACTTCAAACATTGTTTAAAAATAATCCTCTGTTTACTGCCAACATCACAAGGCTCAACAGGGGGAAAAAATCATTTCGAAATGACACAGTGGTGGTTTAAATAATGAGTTGTGACAATATGTCTGAGATGTGTGAACCAAAGTATTTGAGACCTGTTCCAGATGTAGCGTCACCAAATGCACATATGTTTTGCATGCTCTGCAGTGCACAGCGCACTAATGACACAAGTAGTAAATTGCAGCAATCCTTTCTGGAGAAATATGCTTCAGTGGCACAAAGCATCATTTACCAAGATGTTCTAATTAAGTTTATTCCAATGAATTATTTTTCAAATGCAATTATATTTTTCACAGACCAGTCTGCAACAGCATTAGTGTCTCACAAACCAAGAACTACAGTAAGGCATGAACAGATATATACTTATATAAATGAGCTGCTAAAAAAAAAAAAGCCTTGTTTTAGGATAAAATACTTACAGTGTTGCCCATGCCTGGAAAGAAACAGCTGGAAGATGAATGCTATGCTGGAAGGATAATAGTTCAACTTCATCTAATGCCATTGAGGTGGGAGAAGTGAAGGAGGACAGTGTGGGAACTTACAGAAATGAACTTAAAGATATCCTGATTTCTTTGTATTTAGGAATTTGTAGTAAAGATACTGAACAATGCCTTATTGATACTAGGCAAAATTTGTTTTATTCTCATATCGAAGGATAGCGTCATTTGTGACACAAAAAGTTCATTGTCAACATCTATCTGCTATTAACATTTATCTGTGCTGCAGTTGCCTTGATACCACAAATCTGAAGACAAAACACTATGACTGAAACACAGCTTACTTCTGTTTTTTAAAACAAATCAATTTTCCACACCGCTTTTGTGGAAAATGGCTGTCGCAATGGCTGCTGGGTTTTGTACTTTAAATCTTACTCTATTGTATCAAGTGAGTCCATACTGAGAAGCTGACATAGCCAAAGAAAGTACAAAAGTCAGTGCAATTTTTATTTTTTTTTTTCTTGGAAGTAGACTAGGAATGAGCCAGTATGAAGACTGAATTACATGGAGTTCCTCAGGACAAGACACCAGGATAGATCTCGTACAGTAGGTTTTGGTTGTTTTTCATTTGTTTGTTTTTTTTTTCCATAGTATTATGATAAATTTGACAAAGCAAATGGTTTAGGAGCACAGCCAAAGGACACCATGGATTTAAGTACGAAATGTCAGCATGAGAGACTCTTCTCTGCCTGCAACTAAATGCAACTTTATATAGCAACTCTTCTTCTAAACCAAGCCTGCTCATGTGATTATTAGTGCTAGGAGGGCAATCTCTTTTCAAGTTAATGAACTGAGAAGTAACAAAATTTACATGAATACATATAAAATGTAATATAATGTGTATCAGCAAATACATCTGAACGAATAGCTGCTCATTTCCCCATGCCAGCCACAGCTGGCTATTGCAGATGCATCTTTCTCTATATCAATAGTTTTCAGCTTTTAAAAGTTATTCTATGAAGCTATCCTAAACAGATTCACAGCAGACATAATCTTCTTAGTTACCTTACTCAAATAGAAAGATGCTGGTTAGAAGCACTGGGATAGTGATTTAAATCTCAACCAACACTCATTAGTGTGAGACCCAATATAAGAAAAAAAATCTTTTTTGACATCACTTTTTGTTCGACTTTCCTCCTCGTGAGTCAAAACTTAAGTATAAAGAAATTAAGAGAGAGTATACATGAGCATATACCATGAAATAATAGATATTTCATTAATTTAGGAAAAATGTCTGTTTGTTTTTTTGTAAAGCAGTACCAATTCTTTGCAAATATTAACATAAAATATTTCTATCTTGCTACGTGGCCTTAAAACTTCATTAAATACTTCAGCTGGCTTATTCTTCCACATACACACAAATATGGAAAGTAACCTTTAAAAAGGATGAATATGTATCTTACCTACCTGCAAAAAGCACAGAAAAATTATTGAAATTCAAAGAAGAGACTTTAGATTGCTCCGGTTCCAATTTAGTGAGGTTCTGAAAACAAATGTTTCAGTTACTTCCACGGGGGAAGGAAATCATGGAATCTGTACACTAAAAAATCTGCTTTGTTTTGGAAGTATTTGAAAGCCACAAGAAGTCAAATAGATTCCCAAAGCACCTGAGAAATGCAAACCTCCTCTTTAGTGCCCATCTACACCCCCTTCGTGCGCAGCAGGTCGCAGGCAGGTACAGGTTAGGGTCACAACTGTTAAATGCATGCCTGAATTTCTGCAGGGGCCATGCAGAGCTGCAATACCTCAGAGGAAGCATTACATGGAACAAGGTTATCTCTCTAATTCCTACATCAAATGTCACTCTCATACTTCCAGTTCCATTTTCCTATCTGATATGGAGGAAGTAGTAAACAAGAACTGGAAAACATTCCATTCCAAACAGTGTCACTTCCCCATGACTTCCTGGCAATTATTTGATCATTTGTTTGTTGAGACACAAGAATTATTTAACACTATTTGCTATAAGGACAAAAGAATTGATCCTTTGGGGACCAGTTTAGCACGATAGAGTCAGAGCTGGGGAAGTAATTAATATCATGACAATGTTTGTGTAATTCTTCAGCCAATTAGTACATTGGTTTGATGACTGAATTAACTTTGTTAACCTTCATTAACTCAGACTTCTCAGCTTTTACTCTGCTTTCTTTATGTTAGATCCTTTGTTGAACAAGTATGTCCCTCTTTCTTTAGGAAATGACCTAAGAACATTCCCTCTTTTGTAAAGGTCACTGAGGAGACTTAAGCAAAGACAATCAATTTGAAAGGTTTAGTGGAATAAAGCATGACTCAATTACTAGAGCCCTGAATTCCCCTGTCTGAAACATGTCATGCATGGTACTGCTCTGCTTGGGCTCCTGGAGGGTCAGAAATCCTAGAAAATTCTCCAAAGCTGTGAAATTGTGACTGGATTAAGTTTCCAGTTAAAAAATCCACCCACCAACTAAGCAAGCAAACAAGACAAGGGAAACACATTATCCCTATCTGTCAGATTTTAGACAGCTCACAAAGTACTTCTTCTGGTGTTCCTTATTCTTAAATGAAAGAGCAATGCACAAATGCACTTTGGCCTACGGTGCCTTCCAGCAGAAGGCCTCTCATTTTGCTGGTGTCAACTGGAACTCTTCCCAAGTCCAGAGCATGGCAGGATGACTCCATGTTACCCATGACTGCATTTGTAGGCCAGTGTGAAGAAGGTTACCTAAGCATGCATGGCATGCTATTGCCCTGGAGGGAGCACATGAATAAAAAAGGAAAAGGAAAAAGTGGGTTGATGTCGTATCTTGAAGACTTAACAAGAAGCTTTTTCTTTATTCTTATACAAAACTTCCATGACTTTTCAGATGAACTACAAAGCTCCCAACATCAGGATACACCCCTAAATGTGCAGCTCTTGCTTTGTTCTTCCTGCAGCTTCAGCTGACTGGAAAAGGCCTCGCACAATTTATGAGGCCAACCCAGCCATGTGCAAAAGCTATTTACAGAGAGAAGCAAAGGTCAGAAATTTAGGAAGCCTGGAGGAAATCTTCCCAGAAAATATTTGCAATGTTGTATATACATTGTCGCTTGTCTGGTGAAGTGCATGAAAGAAAATGCTGTTGGAGTTGTGACTGAATTTGATAACTGCATTTTCCAACTAGCCCCAGTGGACTTCAGAAGGTCCTGGACAGACTTTTAAATCCATAGTGAATGTTCATGTTTTGCAGCTTGAACTTTAACTTCCAGTTGTCTTCTATCAGTTCAACGAAAGAGATGCCATGTTGCATTACATTCTCACTTCTAATTTACTGCTAAATTTACAGCATGGAAACACAACTGGCAGAGGAGGATGCAGTAATTTTAAGAGCAAGAAATTGTTTGAGGTGTTATACAAATAAAAATACGATAAATGAGAGTACCTGCTCCAAAGGTTTTAAAATACAAGAACATCGCTACCAACTGACAAGAAATCCACCTACCGGCGTGGAGATATGTAGAAAGGAAAACACTGTTGATTTGTAATAAAGAGGAGATAGAATGAGAATTACTGCAGAGCTTCCCTGTCTTGAGCACATTTCTCCACATTTCATTACAGACTTCCATTTTGCAACTGCTTCTGGTATATGGAATGTGATGATTCAGTATTCTCCACATGACGACGGTCCTTGCAGGCCATTATTTATTTAATAGTGGACAAGAAGAAAGGAGGTTAATTCCCTGACATTTCAAAAAGGTCATTGGTGAAAGAACAAGTTTGCTTCCTGTGGGAAGGGTGATCTGACCGTGACAGACTAGAAAAAAGCAGATCACATGGAGGCTTAACTAGTGCATTTTGAGTCAGTGTCTGCTTCTGGAGGCCCCAGGCTGCCCAGCATGGGCAGGTGCCTGAAAGCTTGTTGTACAATGCCCTCTAACTATTTACAGAATCAATTCAGCCTGGAGAAGGCAAGGCTCAAGGAAGACCTTATTGCTCTCTAGAACTACCTAAAGGGAGGTTGTAGCCAGGTGGGGGTTGGTCTCTTCTCCCAGGCACAGTCCCAGTGACAGAACAAGAGGACACAGACTTAAACTGCACCAGGGGAGGTTTAGGCTGGACATTAGGAAGAAATTTTTCATGGAAAGAGTGATTGCCCACTGGAATGGGCTGCCTGGGGAGATGGTGGAGTCACCAGCCCTGGAGGTGTTCAAAAGGAGGCTGCATGGGGCATTTAGTGACATGGTTCAGTTAATTAGAATAGTTAGGTGATAGGTTGGACTTGATGATCTCAGAGGTCTTTTCCAGCCTGGTTAATTCTGTGATTCTGTGAATTCCAAAACAAGTTTAAGACTCTGTGGGTCTTAACTGGCTATTTTTTGCATAATTTCTCCATGGCAGTGATACATCCATAGTCTTCCCCTCCCGCCAGCTCTACTAAGGTGAAACTTGTTTATCCGCATTTCCCAGTGGCTATTGGAATAAACCAGGTTTAAACCAACTTGCTTCCAAAACCTCACTAGGTTCAGCTAGTCAATGAGCATGACATCTACCAAGGTGCAGAAGACACCGGTGCATTGCTACACCAAGAGCATTACGCTGAACACTGGTAACGTAGTTTGAATGGTTCCATCCACCCCAGTAACTCAGAGTTTTGTTTCAGCAAGCTTTAAACATTTTTTGCAATTCTACCTGAGAAAAGGACAATTTGTGGAATGGTAGAAAATATAAATACAGGGGCAAAACATAGCTAATGCTAGCCACTGGGAAAAAAAGTTATCTGGGAGAAAAAAATCCTGAATGCTGTGCGGGCTTACTTATTAAACGAAGTCGTCTCTGCTTCTGCTTCTACAAGACAGATGATCAATCTCGAGTTGCAGGGAGCATTCAGAAGCTCCTCACTAGATGGCACCAGTCGTTGCTGCTGCACGAAGCCCTGACCGCGGCAGGTGCACTCCCTCAGAGCATGTTATAACCTTCAGGAAATCTGATAAGGAGTTCAGGTAGGGTCAAAATGTCTTTCTGTGAGGTCTAAGGCAACAAAAGCAGAAGGTTTCCTGCAAATCGTCTGGCAGTTAGAAAGCTGGAAAAGTGCAAAAGGGATGGGATGAAATTCATCAGACAGCTGAGCTGCATGGCTTCAGAAGTGCATGCGACTTTATTTACCCTTTGTGTAGTAGGACTTGGCCTTCTGAGAGTAACAAGAAAAACTTATTAGTTGCTAAACTTATTATATGCTAAATTTACATTTAACGTTATAGGCACATATCTTCTGAATCTGAACTTTACTGTAGGGCTGGCATCAGCTTCTGCCATCATGTGGTTACCAACATTAGGAAGGAATGGATTTCTGTGATCTAACCTGAACATTATAAGCAAATAAAGCAAACCTTGTTCATGTGCCTTAAGCTGTGTGATATTCAATTCTTAAACATAGAGTAGCTCTGAAAGAGTCAGTAGGTTTTAAAAGAAAAGGGCACAGCTAATGGTTATTTCTATTTTTAATTTTCCTTGCTACTTCAGAGAAAGCTCTTCAGCTGCGTTTTACATTCCAACTTGTTTAGTCAGAAAAAAACCCTTTACTTCTCATTTGTTAAAAAGCTTTTTTTTTTTGTTGTTGTTGTTTGTACAAAAAAGGTAAACAAACACATTTATAAAATTATCTTTAAGTTAAAAATAGCTAAAAAAAAAAAATTAGTCTAGTTCAGCCTTGTGGCATGGTAACAATTTGCTGCTCTTTCAACTACATTGTCTGGACAGGCGACATTTTCTCTCAGGATGGCAGTGACCAAATGACATTAATTCCAGAGCAGTGATTCAGCCTGCAGAATAAGGTTTTGGGCTTTTTTTGGGTGTTTTTTTTATAAAGGAAGTATTAAACATTAAATCCTCATTAACAAAAAAAAAAAAAAAAAAGCCAGAACTATGAAAGAGTTCTTTTTACCAGAAGCCATAACCCTTTTCTCTAGACAATAAATGAAATAATTTTGTACTGTTTTCTGTTCCCACGGTTTGCTTTAATTTGTGATCTTCCAGAAACTTATTTTGTCACCCAAGAAGATAAAACATGCGTAAAAGAAAATATATGTTGGAATGTAGGTCAAGTAATCCAAATAACCAGTTAAAAATTTCTTCATGTCACAAAATACATAGGAATATATGTCAGAAATGCTTTCTGTGCTCTGCAGAGCTGTTGTAGAAAGAACAATACTGGGACCACGGCAGAAAAGATGAAGTCTGCACAAAATCTCACAAGGATTTCCATCCTAAATTTTCAAAAGGTTATAGATGAAAGGAGAATAGTAATGGAGAGAAGATCTGGGAAGGAAAAGGTGGGCAGAGGGAAGGGTGGTTTGTAGATCACTAAGGGAATAGCTCTGAATGTCCAAAGCAGCTTCTCTACTGAAGTATGGCTCCTCAGACAAGTTGGGTAATTTAGGATCAAAATTAAGACGTACATTGGCAAATACACCTATCTAGTAACCATGCTCTGTTGAAGTATATGTTAAGACTTGCAATGACTTGAAAGGCTTTTTTTTTTTTTTTTTTTTTTTTTTTTTTTCCCCCCAGGCTTTTTTTTA
>VWYK01038374.1:358-17752 GCA_013399775.1 Semnornis frantzii | reverse complement strand
TTTCCCCCAAGGACTGTATTTACTGAACAGGTATAGACAACTACATGCACCCAAAGCTCCCAGGAGATGAGGGTGACATCTTATGGCACGATATATCTCAATACAGATATTCAAACTAGGTCAACAAATGTACCCTGAATGTGCTTGTTTTTGTTAACTGTCTATAAAAGGGAGCTCAAATGTTGACATCCATATCACTGCTTTCGAAACTGTGCAAGAAGGAAACACCCCAAAAGATCAAGTCCTAGAATTTTGGATTCAGCATTTAAAATTAAGATTCAAAACTCGAGCATGAAAATTATGCTGCATGAAAAAGGAGATGGATATAAATGAAATACAATTACTAAACTCGGCAGGTAGCATATGCCAGAACTGTTACTATTGGTGGTGTAATCAGGATTTTTCTCTAAAGTTAGAAATGTTTCAGTATTAAAAAAAATGATCAGATGCTAATACTGTGTGCTCAAAGGTATATTCATTTATTTCAACTACATCATCTGGTGCCTATCTTCTTCCTTTTTGGCTACTCAAATACATGTTTCTCTAGGCTGATAGGAGCCACATAAATACTAGTGCTCTTATGTAGCTTCTTAGTTCAGTTTCTATCACAGCTATAAGGCTGTGGCAGGATGTAAGGTATCATGGGGAAATCTTCAGATCTCAGAGCCAGCAGAGCTGGAGATGGCTTGACACTCTGCAGTCTAGACAGACGCTTTGCGTTAGTGTGTGAGTGAAAGTGCAATTAATGGAACTACTCACTGGTTAAGTTTAAGAGTACCAGCCTAAGACAACCATAACACCAGAAAAAAACCTATCTCTATTCATGCAAATATTGCTCCCCAGGCTTCCAACTAAATACTATATTTAAGAAAGAGTTAACTAAAATAAATGAGAGATGTTACTTTGAATCAACTTGAAGTTCACACCATGAGCTAATGATGCTTTACAGAGCACTAGAATGATGTTGATTTATCCTTGCAAAACATTCATTACTAATTAATTAGAGAAGGCTGGTTTGATAGCCAATGAAAAATCCACCAGAGAGGAAAATTATCTTGCCAAATTTGCTCTTACAACCAGACCAATATCAAGATCATGGGTGTGTAGCAGGAGGAAGCAGGGAACTCCCAGTTACTCTGTCACAGCTGCTGTATCATGCTCATATAACAGGGTAGACTTTGGCCATGGTACTTACTAAAGGTTTGGCTGAGCACTTTGAAGGATGGCAAATGCCTCACAGAGTTTTAGCACAATGGGTATGTTTTTAAAACAGAAGAAAATTCTGTTTGTTCAGCATGGGTTCTGACGGGATTGAAAAAGCCAGACACTTTCCAGGGCACTATACAAAGCAGTGCAATCCTATCCTGCTAGTTATCCACACCAAGATAGTTTATTTTCATTCAATTCATTTTAATGCTTTCAATGGCTTCTTTTAAATCATGGTTCACACGAAATGCTAAAAACTTGCATAACACAGGGGGTCAGATAGCTGTTGCTTCTTGGCTGGCTGGGCTCCTCAAGCAAGACAACAAGCAGCACCTGCTTGCATTAGAACATTCTGTCATACACCCGAAAGCAGATCTGCCAGCCCAATTGCTTTCAAATGGCTTTCCAGTGGTGTGTGGGAGTGTTCTCAAGATCCTAAAATTCAGGAAGTTCAATACAGATGTTTTCTGTCAGTAGGCGTTGGAAGTACCAATAGTAACATCTGTTCACTTTTCGTATTTGTGAGAACATTTTTTTTTCCTGTCCAAAAACCATTCACTGTTGAAATTTCAAAATTGTGCAACTGGCCAAAATGTTAAGCTCATCAAGTTCCAAGAGTTTAAGACTATGTGAAAATTAAAACCCTCACAGGACTTCAGTTTATCATATGCCAATTTTTCCATCCTGTGCTCCTCTTTTCTTTAAAGCAAAGCATAACTATTTTTTTTTGTAGTGGGAACAGCTATCCAAACTGACTTGGTCATGCAAATGTAAGTTACTACTGGCTGCTTTAGCTGTAGAAAGAATTTAATTCTCGTAGAGAGGCTGTGACTTTTTTAGTAAGTCGTGTTCTGAGAGATCCTCTCCGCATGAGAGCCCAGAACACACAGTACAACAACACGTACAAAGGACTTGTGCAGACCTTAGACACCCTCACATGCTGGTCATGGGAATTTAGAGTTTGGGACAATGTTTGAGTTCCCAGCAAGGCCAGATGATTGGCTCTGAACCACTAGGAAGGATGGGGGAGCCTTTAAGGCAGATGTGTGCACCAATATGAAGAATCATCGTTGAATGAGAATAAGATGGGTCTCAAGAGCAGTAAGGTGGTGTGAGATCATCTGAATGGAGTTTGCACAATTGTTTTATCTACAAGGTTTGCTAATTGGTGCCAGGATCAGTGTGGCTGCTCTAGAAATTTCAGCAACTGTGACTCTGCTGAAGCCTGTTGTCGAGTCAGCTCTGAAACTAATTGAACCATTATGCTTTCCAGTGGATGCAGTGTGGTGACATCACAAATACTCTAACACAATCACTTTGATAGTCTTTAAACTGAGCCTGGCACCATGTTGGGTTTTTCTACAAAATGAAAATATAATCTAAGTAATCTACAAGAAGTCTTGTCATCTTTGCATAGTAAATAGAAATACTGAAAATAATCATCAGTTGTCATTTATATAGTATAGTTAAGTTTTTTGCATGCCCAGATTCACAAAGGATTTTCATAAGTTGACAATACTACATCAAGCTAGAAGATCACAAAATCAATTGTCAGGGTTGGAAGGGACCTTCAAGATCATCTAGCTCCAAACCCCATGCCATGGGCTGGGAACCTCACACTAGATCAGGTTGCTCAGAGCCACATCCAGCCTGGCCTTAAAAACATCCAAGGATGAGGCCTCCACCACCTCCCTGGGCAACCTGTGTCAGTGTCTCACCACCCTCATGGTGAAGAACTTTGCCCTAATGTCTAATCTAAATCTACCCTCCTCTAGCTTGGATCCATTCCCCCTAGTCTGATCACTACCTGGAACCTTAAAAAGTCCCTCACCAACTTTCTTGGAGCCCCCTTTCAGATACTGAAAGGCCACAATAAGGTCTCTTTGGAGCCTTCTCTTCTCCAAACTGAACAGCTCCAACTCCCTCAGCCTGTCCTTACAGGAGAGGTGCTCCCGCCCTCTGAGCATTCTTGTGTCCCTTCTCTGGACATATTCCAGGATGTCCAGATCTTGTAATAAGGCTCCAGCACTGGACAAAGTGCTCCAGGTGAGGTCTCATGAGTGGAGCAGAGTGGGTGCAGAGGGGGAGAATCATGTCCTTTGACCTGCTGTCTACGATGAAGTATTACAGCAACCAATTACTTGGAGATGTCTCTGCGATGCCACACGAGTGGGGTTTTTTGGTTTGTTGTTTTTTGTTTGTTTGTTTTTTTTGTTGTTGTTGTTTTGTTCCTTTTTTCTCTTGAAGTCAGGAGGAAGGACAGTAAAAATATTTCCTTTTGAATCCTGAAGGACACAGCTCTGTATTGCCTATCAGGAAAAAAAGTTCTCTCTCTATTGAATATAACTTGTGATAACAGTTCTGAAGAGCAGGATATAAACTTGAAGATGAAGGTATAGATCTCCATATGCATCTAGTTTTTCTGTTATACTCAGTTTGAGGTAGTAACAATGTAGGCCAACAGCGCCCACACATTTTCTGCAGATTCCAAAATCTCATCACTCATGGGAAAGGATGTTCTGGATAGTATCAGCACCAGGCAGTTCCATAGCTGTTCAAGGAGAAATCCCATTTATAATCTCCAATGCTGATTTCAAAAGCTACTGGAATTTTTTTTATGCATTTGTTGGATAGGTCCTGAAGAAAACTGAGCAACATCATTATTGAGCACTACCACGCTCAATACAGACTGTGATGATGTAGACGGCTAAATGAGTCACTACAGCCTAGAGAATGATAATGCCAAAATTACCTGGACAATAACCAAGACTAATCATAAATTACCTGCTCTAACTGACCCTGCTTGGGCAGGAACGGTTGAACCAGATAGTCTTAAGAGATCCCTTCCAACCTCAGCCATTCTGTCATTCAGTGAAACATGACAATATAGCTGAGGTGTAATATCCTCAACGTCCTGCAATTCAGCTGTTTGCCAGGTCTGTGTCTTAAATATTTTTTTCCCTCTCCAAGATGTATGCAGATTTTTTTCTATGTTTGTATGTATTCTTCCTTTGGTTTGTTGTCTTCAGATCTCTGTGTCTAACACAAGCCATAAAACACTCTAGTTTCTTTAAAATCATTATGTAGGGGGGAGTCACTGACATGAGGTGGTGTATATACTTCCTTACTGTCCAAGACTGATAATTACTATGAACTATTTAGCTACAGTTACAATTATTATAAACGAAAGCCAAGATGGAAGTTTATAGCTATCTGCCTGTGGATCTAGTAGCTTGTTGCAGACATTTCTGTATGTGTGAATTCTCCACTATCTTTACAATGTAGATGGGTGTGGTATTCATGAGAAAAGCTACACTTACCGTCCTGAAGTGCTTTAATAACTTCAGCTAAAACCCTGCCAGACTTGCCTTCTACTGACTCTACTGCTTTATGCAGACCTTGCAGTTCTGAACTAGATTGTGGAAGTTTTTGCTGTTACTTGTTTCCATAGGAAAATATCAGTGAGACCTCTCGAGAACAAAATTACTTTCTTCCGAACATGGCCTGATTTTTTTTTTTAATTTTTATTTTTTTTTTTAGTTTGTGGCATGAGAAATAGCTGAAAGAGATTCTAAAAAAAGGAGTCAGAGAAAGAAAGGTGATAGGGATACTGATTTTTCTCTGAGTATTTTCGAGTTAGGGCAATATTCTCTTTCTATATTCCACAAGCCACCTCCAAACAAGTGAGAAACCCACAACAGATTTTGAAATACATGTATGAAAAGAAGACTATAAATGAATGTCTTAATACAGCTGAAAGAATTTTCAGAGTGTAAGTTTGCAGTAAGAAGTACTGCATTAAAAATTGATGAAAACTTATTTTTAGTTATGCTAGTTAGGCTAATGCAACACTAGTTCCATAAATATTAACCCAACTGCAATGAAAAAAAAAACAAACAAACCCAAAAAAACCAGAAATCTTGTTTGCACATTCATTTCAGTCCTGACGATTCTTGCTGCTTATGCATATATATATAATCACACACACACACATATTAGATACCTTGAGAAGATGGAGAACACAGGAAGTTCTACCTCAACATCAGGAAAAAAATATTCCTTACTGTAACGATGATGGAGCACTGGAAGAGGCTGCCCAGAGAGGTTGTGGCAACTCCTTTGGAGGCTTTAAAAACTCACCTGTATGTGTTCTTCTGTGACCTGCCTTAGGTGAACCTGCTTTGGCACGGGGGTTGGACTATATGATCTCCAGAGGTCCCTTCCAATCCCTACCATTCTATGCATTCTAAGAGGATAGAATTTAGCAGCTCCATGGGGATTACTCAAGTCAGGAAGCATTTTAACGAAGCATCACAGAGAAAGCATTTTCATTATTAACTATGATAGATTGTGGACAGGAAAAAAATAAAACCCATTTCCTTTCAGCATTCAATGAAACTATTTTATTCCAAAGAGAAAGATAAATTATTATAATTTCCCAATTAATGCTAGATATTTACAAAGGCCTGTCTAGACCCTGAGATATATATGTCTTAGATTTCACATTACAAAATAAATTCAAATAATTTTAGTTATTTTAAGCAAAGTAGTTATGGGATTTCTGTGGAAGTGTCCCCTAGACTGAGCTCTCACCTACAAATTCACATCTTAATATGCAGAAAATTTGGAAGGAAAAAAAAAAGGGCATGTTTCCATCCTTGTAATTAAAAAGAACACCCAGAAATTTAAGACAACTGATGTCACCCAGCAGCATGACTTCTTGTACCATACCAGAGATTCATAGTAAAAAAAAAAAATCAGTTAAATCTCTGAGATTAAATAGAAAATATGCAAGCATTCATTTTAAATGCTTTTACATTCCTAAGGACTTTTTTTCCTGAATCTAACAGAAAATGTGTGTGTGTGTGTGTGTGTGTGTGTGTTCAGTAAAATACATCAGTATCAGTTCCAGATTTAAAGAACTGATGACAGTTATCTTAAATTTTGGGAAATGATCAGATTCTACCTATAATCAATATGCCTTGTTCCACATCAGACACATTGCACAGTGAGGATTGAAGCACAATGCTTTAGACAGATACAACTATCAAAAGGGCACCTTGCAGGTCATTTTGAGTGGACACAAGTCAAAGAAATATGAGAACTGTTCCAGCACATCCTCATAGCAAAATGGACTGTCACCAAATTATAGTCCATAGGTACACAAGAAGCCACTGAATGGACTGAGACTTGAAAAATGGGCATTTCATGACTTTCAAAGTATGGTTCAAAATATGCCTACCTTTTCAGGTAACTTTAATAGTGTATATGGTACGATATGATATGATACCATGTGACGTGATAGTATATGATTGTCAAAGCCTCACTCAAGCTCAGCTGTTAATAGCTACAGCAACTTCTTATTTTTTCTAAGAAGTGACTGAGAGGTGTTGGAGGTCCATGGGAAAATCTATGAAGCAATTTTAAGTACTTCTTAAAAGCTCCTCTTTTTAAATACTCCTATTTAACCTTCAGGAGACTTATATGGTACAACACTGAATAATTATCTGTAGTACGGCTGTGGCATGAACACTTCAAGGTTTAAAATGCTGTACTCAACTCTCTCCCTGAAATGTTTATACATCAATGCACACAGCATGGGCAATAAACAAGAGGAGCTGGAGGCCATTGTACTACAGGGTAACTATGATAAAGCAGCCATCACAAAAACCTGGTGGGATGACTCCCACAACTGGAGTGCTGCAGTCGAAGGGTACCAACTCTTCAGAAAAGACAGGCAAGGTAGAAGAGGTGGTGGACTTGCCCTCTGTACTAGGGAAACATATGAAACCACACAAATTAAAGAAAGTGATGATAGGGTTGAGTCATTATGGGTTGAGAATCAGGAGTAAGGACAGCAAGGGTGATATTGTGATGGGAGTATGCTACAGACAACCCAATCACGATGAAGAGGTAGATAATTTTTTTTATAAGCAGTTGAGAGAGGGCTCACAATTGCTACCCCTTGTTCTTGTGGGAGACTTCAACTTCCTGGATGTCTGCTGGAAATACAATACAGCAGTGAGAGAACAGTCATGGAGATTCCTGGAGTGTGTGGAGGATAACTTCCTGACACAACTGTTGAGAAAGCCAACCAGGGAAGATACTCTCCTGGATCTGCTGTGTGTGAACAGAGAAGAACTAGTGGAGGAAGTAAAGGCTGGAGAACATCTGGGGCTCAGCAATCATGAGATGATTCAGTTCTCTATCCTTGGGGAAACACGGAGAGGGGTTAGTAAAATGGCCACCTTGGACTTCCGGAGGGCAAACTTTGGCCTGTTTAGGAGGTTGATGGACAATGTCCCTTGGGAAGCTATCCTGAAGAATTTAGGAGTCTGGGAGGGTTGGACTCACTTCAAAAGGGAAGGCACAGGAGCAGGCCGTGCCTGTGTGCTGAAAGACAATTGTCAGGGAAAGCGTCAGCCTGGCTAAATAGGGACCTTTGGCTGGACCTCAAGAACAAAAGGAGAGTCTCTGGCCTTTGGAAGAGGGGGAATGTCTCTTGTGAGGACTATAAAGATGTGGCAAAACTATGTAGGGAGAAAATTAGGAGAGCCAAAGCACAGCTACAGCTTAACCTAGCTACAGCTGTTAAAGAGAATAAAAAATGTTTCTGTAAATTCATTAACAGCAAAAGGAGGACTAGAGAAAAATCTCCCTCCCATCTTAAAATCAGAGGGAAACCTGGTGACTAAGGATGAGGAGAAGGCTGAGGTGCTCAGTGCCTGCTTTGCCTCAACCTTTAGCCTGGGCATCCACCCTTGTGAAGTAGGAGGCTGGGAGGGGAATTGGATCAAGGTCATCACAATAAGTGAGGAAGTGGTCACTGATCTGCTGCACCACTTAGACGTACACAGGTCTGTGAGGCCGGATGGGCTGCACCCAAGGGTGCTGAGGGAGTTGGCAGATGTGCTTGCCAAACCACTTTCCATTGTTTACCAGAAGTCCTGGCTAACTGGGGAGGTGCCAGTGGACTGCAGGGTAACAAATGTGACACCTATCTACAAGAAGGGCAGAAAGGAAGATCCAGGAAACTATAGACCTGTCAG
Organism: Semnornis frantzii; assembly: GCA_013399775.1. NCBI lineage: Eukaryota > Metazoa > Chordata > Aves > Piciformes > Ramphastidae > Semnornis > Semnornis frantzii. Next base: position 9,497 of record VWYK01038374.1, on the reverse strand, counting down.
TCTGACCTCAGCACCAGGGAAGGTCACGGAGCAGGGCATCTCAAATGCCATCATATGTCATACAGACAACAACCAGGGGATCAGGCACAGCCAGCATGGATTCATGAGGGGCAGGTCCTGCCCTGACCAGCCTGATCTCCTTCTATGACAAGATGACCTGGGTACTGGATGAGGGGAAGGCTGTGGATGTTGTATTCCTAGACTTTCAAAAAGCCTTTGATAATGTTCCTCACAAAGTTCTTGCAGACAAATTTGGCTACTCATGGCTTGGATGAGCACACTGTCTGTCTCCTGGATAAAGCACTGGCTGGACAGGGGGGCCCAGAGAGTGGTGGTCAATGGAGTTAAATTCAGTCACTATTGGTGTTTCCCAGGGATCAGTGTTGGGACCACTTCTATTTACCATCTTTACTGATGACCTTGATTCAGGCATAGAGAGTGTCATGAGTATGTTTGCAGATGACACCAGGTCAGGTGGCAGTTTTGAATGATTTGAATGAGGGTAGAGAGGCTCTTCAGAGGGACTTGGATAGGCTAGATCAATGTGCCAACATTAATGGGGTGAGTTTCAACAAGGCCAAATGCCAGGTCCTGCACTTGGGTCACAACAACCCCAAGCAATGCTACAGGCTTGGGGCAGTTGTGGCTGGAGAGCTGCCTGGCAGAAAGGGATCTGGGGGTTGTAATAGGCAAGCAGCTGAATATGAGCCAGCAGTGTGCCCGGGTGGCCAAGAAGGCCAATGGCATCCTGGTTTGTATTAAAAATGCTGTGGCCAGCAGGAGTAGGGAGGGGATTGTCCCCTGGTACTTGGCTTTCATGAGGCCACACCTCGAGTATTGTGTTCAGTTTTGGGCATCTCAATACAAGAGAGATGTGGAGGTGCTGGAGCAGGTCCAGAGGGCAACAAAGGTGGTGAAAGACCTAGAAAATAAATCTTATGAGGAGCAACTGAGGGAGCTGGGGATGGTTAGTTTGAGGAAGAGGAGGCTGAGGGCAGACCTCATTGCTGTCTACAGCTGCCTGAAGGGACATTGTGGAGAGGCTGCTGCTGGTCTCTTCTCAAAGGTAACTGGAGACAGAACAAGGGGGAATGGCCTCATTCCAAAGCTGAGATTGGGTAGGTTTGGATTGAACATTAGGAAAAAGCAAAAATGGCGAAAGTTATCGATCACACACTGGAATGAGCTGCCCAGGGAGGTGGATGAGTCACCAACCATGGATGTGTTTAAGGGTTGTTTGAATGTGGTGCTTAGGGATGTGGTTTAAGGTGAATCTTGTAGAGTATGGTTATAGGTTGGACTTAGTGATCCTGAGGGTCTTTTCCAACCTGGATGTTTCTGTGATTCTGTGATTCAAATATTGTACTTAGATTTCTTTCTCTAAGGATTAAATTTCATTTTGCAGACTCTTGCAACACTGCCACACCAATGAATATTCCTGATGTGCAGCAGCACATGGAAGAACCACTAACAGGCTTTCCTGGTGGGGCTCTGACCCCAGAAGTCAATAAGCCACTCTGCTTCTGGTTAAATTAAGTCTAAGTCAATTCCTTTGCCAATGCTCATGAATTTATTTTTGGGAGAGATGGGTGCTGTGCAGAGCAGCTACTCTCCTCACCATCCTTCCTAAGGACCACAGAAATTCTGTGGGACAGTCAAACTCTTAAAAAGACACCAGTGATTTTTGATACCATCTATTTAACAGGACAGCTCAAAAGATGTTGTCCCAAACTGTTAGCTGCTTCTCATAGCATCTACCAGAGAAGTTTCCTCATCCTTCTTTGGGAGATAGAAATGATGCATACAACACAGACATCTCTGTACCACTTTCTCAGTGAATTTCCTTTGGGGAGGATGAAGGGAAGGGGCGAACAAGGGAAATTTTCCCTTTTGGGGACCTTGTCTAAAGGGCTCTTCAGTGCCACTGCACTAAGAACTCAAGTTGAGCCATGGGAAGTTTTGATTGATTTTTAGGGAAAACTTCTTTACTGAAAGAGTGGTCAGGCATTGGAACAAGATGCCCAGGGAAGTGGTGGGGTCACCATCCCTGGAGGCATTAAAAAAATGCAGAGACATGGCACTTCAGGACATTGTAGAGTTGGGTTGATGGTAGGAGTTGACGATCTTCGAGATCTTTTCTAACGTTAATTATTCTATGTTCCTATGAATAGGGAAGTGCCCAGTACTTGTACATCCATAATGCTGCCGAAGTGCTGCCCACCTTCCTCAAGTAAAGAATACTGTCCATCTTCATGCTATTGATCTACAATAGCTCCAGAAACACAAAAAGACTAATACTGTCTGTGCAATACTCAGTTTTCTTTACAAAGTGCGGCAGGGCACACCCAAGTCCCTACCCCACCAAAGGTTTCGCTAGGGTGTAAAACTTTTGCTCTCCCCACCTCTGGCTCCAGGAGTTTGGAATGTGGAAAGAAGTAGGTGTGAAGTTCCTTACCCCACCCCTGTGGGCTTGAACGAGGAAAAGCAAATTGTCCCAACATACATATATGGCAACTGGACACATTATCTAGTGGCACCTTGACTCAGACTTTGACTCAGACCTCGAGCCGGACCTTGAGGGGGATCTTGAACAGGACCTTGAGGGGTATATGGAAGAACAGTGACGAGAAAGCTCATGGTCCCTGCTTTTGGCCCGCCGCATCCTGACTTCCTGCTGCAGGGAGCTGCCTCTGCCATAAACTGACGCTGTTTGTGGGGACACTGCCGAGCAGCCCAGCTTTGCCCTGTCCTGCCCCATGATCTTCACCTGTGGCAGCCATGTCTGCAGCCAGTTTGGACTCTGGCGGGTTTACTCGCATTGAATCCTGTGCTGCGTTGACCCGACGATGGATTACAATTTGCAGATCAAGACACTGCCACAAAGGAGCCAAGGGACCATCTCCAATTCCTACTCCACTGCTGTGAGTAGCACAGACGCTTCCTAGGGCTCCAGGCTGCCTTTATTTGTAAGTGTGGCAAAGCTATTTTTGTAGCAAACCTTTTCCAAATTGCTGATTTTCCTGAATTACTAAATTCCCTATAAGCATCCTTGTGAAGATCTTTCCAAATGAATTTTGAACCCAGTCTAACTAATTTGTATATAGTTGTGGGCGGGGCTTTCTGGAAATAAAATAGCTACAGATTTTATAATTCCTGCATCGTTAATCATAGAATCATAGAATGGTAAGGTTGGAAGGGACCTCAAGGATCAGCTAGTTCCAACTCCTTGCCATAGGCAGGGACACCTCCCACTAGTACAGGTCACTCAAGGCCTCATCCAACCTGGCCTTCCACACCTCCAGGGAGGGAACAGCCACAACCTCCCTGGGCAATCTGTGCCAGTGTCTCACCACTCTCACTGTAAAGAACTTCCTCCTAACAGCCAGTCTAAATCGCCTCTCTGCCAGTTTAAACCCATTGCGCCCCTTTCTGTCATTAGAAGACCTTGTAAATAATCCCTCCCCAGCTTTCCTGTAGGCCCCCTTCAGATCCTGGAAGGCTACTATAAGGTCTCCTCGAAGCCTTCTCTTCTCCACAACCAATTCACAAGTTATGTAAAATTCATGTAACAATAGGAGACTAATTTCGATCCTCTGCATGAACACCACAACACTAAAATAATGCATAAATACTATGAAAAATTAATGTCCCAAGGCCACTTACTATCACAAGCAGGAAATACAGAGCTCCTTAAGTTTTCCTACACCATTCCAGTCTATTCCCTCCTCATTATCTCCACAGAAAGACCATTCATGGTAAGCTGGTTTGATTAGTTCAGATAGTTTTCCACTGCTGTTCACATGCTCTGTTCTGCCTCCTGCGAATTTGTTTACAAGCTGCAGTCATGGCAAAGAGTTTTTGAGTCACTCTCAAAGACCTGCTCTGAGATTTGTCTGTGTTGCCAGTGCCTATATCCACCAATATAATCATCATAATGCTCGTATGTGGTGCTATTAGTTAAATATTTGGAGCTATAGATAGAGGAGTAAGTTGAGAACTTTTGCTAGTAATTGTAATCGGATGCCTGCAATGATCATTGTGGTTTTGCCTGTTTGTTTAGCTGTTGTTCAGACAGACTATCCACAACATGACTGGGAAATTCCCCTGAGAAAAGATTCTGAAAAAGAGGTCTAAATGGTGCACACTATTGATCTGAATGGAGAAAATAACTTGGGGTTTTGTTAGTTTATTTTGATTAAGGAGCAGCCAAACTAAATATACCCCAATAAATAACTTTCATTGTTGAAATATATTAATTTTTGCATTATTATGTATTTGTAAAATAAATTAAAAAAAAAAAAAAAGGATAGAAAAAAGTTACTAGCAACTGATACACACATACTAAATATTTTGTATCCGGATTTTATTGGCAATTTTCTGACACATTTGTAAGCAAATACACTGTAAAACATATCTCTAAACAAATAACAATGTAGATGAATAAATGGTCTGAGAGAAGAGATTTCCAAAAAATCTCAAACTATTGTGTAACATTAACAGGAATACAGTGTGCTCTCAGCAGCACAACTCAAGAGTGAAATGTTATGCCCATGGATGGTAAAGGGATGAATAAGCTGCAGTTAGTCCTGTAGCACTGTATTTGAAGGCTGGACATAAATGCCAAAAAAAATCTGTACCATTAAGTGCTACTAGTCCTACAGGTCCCAAGTAGGCCATGTAAGAGCTCATCACACTTCTTGCTGTGAAGACAAACAAGTGAAACACAAGCTCAATCACTGCATTACTTGTAGCTTTTCTAGATCTGCAGGGCTAAACAAAGCTGGAAACATAAAGCCACACAGGCCATTCACTCTAAGGGCAGTCCAAAGAGAGCTCAGGTCTGGAATTAAGCAACCTTAAAAGCAGAGCTGTTTAGGGTTATATTGCTTATATTATATTGTCACCAGAAAACACTAATCTCTCAGAAAGGATTATTCGAATGGATGAATTTAGATGACACCGTGGGATGGGAAGGTGGGAAATGAGATAGAATTTCCAATTCCAAAAAAGGGAGTTTTGGTCACAGCGAGAGAAGGTGCCAACTTTTGCACCAATAAATGGCTACAGCACTTACAGGAGACATAGGAATCTCAGATTCGAGCCTGAAGCACAACTGCATTGCCATGGATGTACTTCTTTTTGTAAATGCAGTTTTCCACCTCAGTAACTTAAAAATTGTTCTCAGTTTTGTTTTGTTTAGAAATAAAATATCACAAGTCTTGAAAATATTTTAGGTCAGCAGAATTGCCTGTGTTAAAATTTATTCTGCCATATGCTACCCCTGAGAGCAGTTTCTTTGCTTTTGTGTTTGAGGACAGCATGTTTTCATCTTGCTGTCTCCTGCCTTTTATACCTGCTATGCTTTGAATGGAGTCAGTGTCACCAGGCTGGCTCTCCTGGCCTTATTCCAGCCTAAGATTTCCTTATGTCGAAGGGAACCTCTTCAGCTGTTTTTACAGAGCAGCTTTAATTCCCCTTTCCTCTGCTGTAGTTTTCCAAAAAGGAGACTGAGCAGAAATTGAGTCTTCCTTATTTTTCATCTTTTTACCAACAGTGTAGCTTCATGTGAACTGAAATGTGGGTATATATGTTGCAAATCAGAACTCAGATTTAGATGCATTTATTTCTGAAAGAATTAGTGGTAAATGGTATTCAAAATGTAGTACAGACTGAATATGGCATGCAGCAGTGGCTGCAAAAAAGGTTCCCACTGACTAATGGTCAGTTTCTAGCCATTTACAGGGTGTTTGGTTTGGTGGTTTGGTTTGTTTTTTAATCTTATAGTCTATGATTATAATCACAGAATCGCAGAATCCTAGAGGTTGGAAGGTGCATCCAGAGATCATCAAGTCCAACCCCCCTTCCAAAGCAGGATCACCTAGGGTAGTTAGCATGGGGTTGCATCCAGGTGGGTTTTTAAAGTCCCCAGGGAAGGAGACTCCACAAGCTATAATCTATGATTTGTAAGATTTTTCTGCCTTTCACTGTAAGAATTTCTTAATTTGGGATTCTTTTAACTTTCACTACACAGCCATCACTGGTATTTAAACAGTAAGTATGTTGGAACAAGCTGTATTGTCTTGTCATCTCTGACTAACTCCACTGAGCTCAATTACACCACTCCAGTACCAGACCAGTGCAGCTGAACTGGGAACAAATTTGGGTCTAACATCTAACAGATGTGCAGCAGGAAAATTTCCAGTGTCTCTCTTTTTTTTCTTAGAAAGCAGTTTAGAGAAAAAGTTAGTTTAACTCCTGTTTCTCATAGCTCAGAATCTTTCACAATAACAAGCCTTAGGAATAACATGGGAATGAAAGAAACCACACTAATATAACAAGAGGGAATAACAGCTCTGCCTAAAATAAAAAACTATTTCAAATGCTTATTCCTATTTGGATTATATAGAATCCTTCTGCTGAAAGCATTCCAAGAATGTGCCATTTACCATTAAATCAATGAAGCCAAAGAGCATGGGAATGTACTCTGAGATCCCTGAAGAATCCATCCAGATTGTGCTACCAACAACCTGCAATGTAGTTCAAGGTTTAAACCAAGCCTTATGCTTTGTCAAAAAGCTGGGTGATTACTTTTTTTTCAAAGCCTCAGATGCATGTATCTAAAGAGTACAGCTTGTGACTGTCCAGTGGAAAACCATGCTTCCTTAGTGAGCATTTTTTTTTGTCTCTCAGTCTATATGCAAATGCTTATTGCAAACACACTATATGCAAGTTGTTCTGAAAATATCCCCTAAAAATAAGGAATTGAAGCTTACCCAAATACATAGCAGGAGCAGGAATTTTGCTGAGTTATTATGTGCTCAGCTTTTTCACTCTATGCTTCATCTAATGTTAGGACCCTAGCTTCTGAGATAAATATGACTCTTGTATAAACACATTCTTTCCAACAATATTCATCTGGCCCTTTGCATATACGACAGTATGAAATGTTACAGAGCTCTCAGCACTTCATTCTCTCTCTCATTCAGCAAGCAAAAATAAATCTTTGCTTTTTTCTGTTGGTATATAATGTGCGGCCAGGAGCTGCAAAATCCTTCCCTTTTCTAGTAGTGTGTAGCGCACTCGAGAACTCATCCTTAGCCACAGACGTGGAGAAATGTTAAACAAAGTTGCTACTGCATAATCATCTCCTCCTACACGAGCTCTTCTATGTTCAGCACCACTTGAAGAATATCCTTGTTGAGATTACTGTGGCATCATAGCCAGACTGCTTGCGTATTTTTATTTAGGGTGGTGTCAGCATCCCCGCAGAGCAATCCAGCCAAGATATTTAAAACGCATCTCAACAAGGCAAAAAATCAGATTTTTCACATTGAACGCTCTGGAATTTTCACAGAGGAGTAGGGAGGTCTCGGTTGCTGTTGGTCTTCAAAAGAAGAAGTCTTTATATTGGTATATATACAGGTCAGAATTCGTCTCCTCTTTTCAGTCTGGGCTACAGAGAAGGGCACCGTGCAGATTCCCAGCTCACTTCATCTGTTTCCTTACTGCATATCAGGACGAGACACAAGTGTGCCCTGCCTCATTCTTTTCCTTCCAGTATTGCCTCACACTCTACTGGGAGAGCATGAAGCTCATGAAGATGGAAGAATAGAACTTGTAGAGCCACCAACACTGCAGGCCCAGCTGCAAGACAATCTGCAGTGTACTTCGATTTAGATACCAGTCTAACAAAACAGCTGGTACCAAACAGTTACATGGAATCAAGCAGAAATTAAGAACACTACAGTGATTCTCTTCAGCCTGGAGAAGAGAAGGCTTCCAGAAGACCTTATAGTAGCCTTCCAGTATCTGAAGAGGGCCTACAGGAAGGCTGAGGAGGGATTATTTACAAGGTCTTGCAATGACAGGACAAGGGGCAATGGGTTTAAACTGGAAGAGGAGAGATTTAAACTGGATGTTAGGAGGAAGTTCTTTACAGTGAGGGTGGTGAGACACTGGCACAGGTTGCCCAAGGAGGTTGTGGCTGCTCCCTTCCTGGAGGTGTTCAAGGTCAGGTTGGACGAGGCCTTGAGTGCCCTGTACTAGCGGGAGGTGTCCCTGCCTATGGCAGGGGGTTGGAATTAAATGATCTTTGAGGTCCCTTCCAACCTTATCATTCTATGATGCTATGATTTCATTGTTAATATAACATGCCAAGACACTGTAGATCTGAGTAGTTTAATTCTCAGCTCCATGATGGCTTGCTTTCTTAACACTGGCAAACCTCTTACAGCTGCATGTCCTTTCTTCCAGCCTCTCTGTTTCTGTTGCTCCAACAGGCAGCATGTTCTGCAGATGCAAATCCGTACCTTTTTCTCATGTTTAGTGACTAAAGGCCTTTTTCAGATTAGGATCAAATTTCTGTCTGAAATGTCTACTAACATAATAATGTTAGTAGAATAGCTGTAACTCTCTCATACTAATTTGGCACTTCCATTAAAGAAGTACATGCCTTTTAATTTATTTCATATCACAGAGAGTACCACTAAAATTATTAGCAAGAATTCATTTCACAGTAAACTCACAGTAACTGCAAGAGTGATTTGTTTAGTAAAAAGCATGAGTAAGCAGTTTTGCATGCACACACACACACACACACACACAGAGGCATGCAGAAAGTTCTTCATGTCTAGCACACAGGTGTCTGTTTCTGCAGAGGAGGGGAACCACAGTTCTTTCCATTTGCTCATCATACTTAATTGTGCTCCTGCTGAGCTCCTCTCTCTGGAGGTCCACCTCCAGGGAAAGAAATGTGATATGCGCAGTTTTCTATAGTTAGATCTGAGAACAACTGAGAAGTCCAACACTGGCTGCACTGACCAACTTTTCTATTGCCATGTCTACAGCAGCCTTGGAAATTCACACTCTGCATAGCAAAGAGCCATGTTTCTTTATCAACTACAAGTCAGTTTACATTCCACTGGCATTTGTAGAGCTCATCAGTAATACTGAGGCAAGACAGTGTATAGATGAAAACCAGAAACTGATCCATGAAAGCATCCTTCTCAGCTCCAGTGCTCCACACAGAGCTGAGGCTATTTTTTTTTTTACTGTTTAGTAAGAATAGTGTACTTTTACTGCAGAGATCTCCATCATTGTGTGCTTCTGACACAGGGAACTAAAAAAAAAAAAAAAAAAA
>VWYK01038371.1:21018-33141 GCA_013399775.1 Semnornis frantzii | reverse complement strand
TTAAGTATTTAGAAGTATTTATGAGATCCCACCTCATTCTTCTCGAGACTGAAAAGCCCCAATCCTCTCAGTCTTCCTTCATAAGAGATGTTAGTCTCTCAGCACCTTCTTAGCCCTTTGCTGTACACTCTCGAGGGGTGCACTAGCTCCCAGTGGAATTCTGGAGACACTGCCTGCTCCCCAAGAAGAGGAGCACCAGCAGGTGATTTTTACAGAAAGACATGGGAGATGAAACTCTTCTCAGCACCATCTGGTGGCCTTGCTCTCTTACTTAGAGCAAAGTCTACCATGCAGCAACTCTCTGTAACCACAGCCAGTGACGAAACAGAAGCAGCAGCAAGAAGCAAAACCTTCTCAACACAAAAGAGAAGCCAAAGAGTTATTTCTCCTCCAGCTCACAAATGTTGTCTCACAAGCTGCCCAGGAGTAAACACAGCAGTTCATTTGTGGTGCCACACTGGACCTTTTCTCCAAAAAACATCTTTATTACAAATACTTCTCCTCATTAACATAAATTAATAAAAAAACCCCAAAGCAACTGGAAAAAACCCCACAAAACACTCCCAATCCACCCCAAAATCAACCAACCAACCGAAAAACAAAACAAAACAAAACACCAAAGATTATGGAATCCTCTCTCCAATATTTTGGCAAGTTGCTGATTGTCTGCTACGAAACACCAAGAATTTTGCTTCCAGCTGATTTGTGGCCCCATTTTTAACTTCATGTGTCTTCTCCTGCACACAGTCTGTGGTTTTGGACACTTGGACACAACACAGGAGTATGTTCCAGACAAAGTTGCCTGAACTAGAAGCTTCACAGTTTCTACTGGTCACAGACTTTACTACCAGTTTCTTCCTTCTATAAAACAAGGTTATCCTGAGGTTGCCCCTCAAGGTCAGTCTTGCCAGAGAGACCATTCCTGGTTCTACGAAGCAACCACCCTAGTTCCCCCAGCCTTACTCCAGCTGCACCTATAAACCACAGCTGCTTTTCTCTGTGGAGTCCTAGAAAAAAAAAGGGCAGCAGCGCTTGGTGTTCCCACAACCTCCACGTACACTTAGTCAGTAGCAGGCACTGCTGTTTATCTCCATGGCCTGTGCTGGACATTGCTCCTGCTGAGCGAGCGGGTGCTGAGGGATCCAGCAGAACTGGGGAGCCTGGAGCTGCTTCTCACCTTGGAATCACGGCCCGAAGAGCCACGGCTAAGCCGGCCTGGGGAAAAGAAACCCAAAGTTTAGAAGCTGAGTGGATGACAGAACAGCAGGAAGCCACAAAGATGGTCAAAGGGCTGGAGCACCCCTGCTGCAAGGATAGACTGAAGGAGTTTGGCCTCTTCAGCCTGAAGACACCTTACAGTGGCCTTCCAGTACCTGAAGGGCTCTACAGGAAAGCTGGGGAGGGATTCTTGATAAGGTCATGTGGTGATAGGACAAGGGGTAATGGTTTGAAAATAGAGCAGGGTGGATTTAGATTGGACATAAGGAAGAAGTTCTTTACAGTGAGAGTGGCGAAACACTGGAACAGGTTGCCTGGAGAAGCTGTGGACATCTTATACCTGGAAGTGTTTAAGACTGGGCTGGATGAGGCATTGAGCAAGCTGGTCTAATAGGAGGTGTCCCTGACCACGGTAGCGGGGGTTGGAACTAGATTATCTTTAAAGTCCCTTCCAGCTCAAGCCATTCTACGATTGTCACACTTTCAACACTGGTGAGGCCACACCACAAATCCTGAATTCAGTTTTGGTCCCCTCACTCCAAGAAGGACATTAAGGTGCTGGGCCATGTCCAGAGAAGGTCAACAAAACTGGTGAAGGGTCTGGAGAACAGGTCTGGTGAGAAGCAGCTGAGGGACCTGGGATTGTTCAGCCTAGAAAAAAGGAGGCTGAGGGGAGACCTTCTGTCTCTCTACAACTCCCTGAAAGAAGGCTGTATCCAGGTGGGGGCTTGGTCTCTTCTCCCAAGGAATGAGTCTTAGGACAAGAGGAAACTGCCTTAAGTCACACCAGGGGAGGTTTAGATTCGACATGATGAACAATTTCTTCATGAAAAGCCTGGCCCAGGCTGTGCAGGACAGTGGTGGAGTCCCCATTCTTGGAGGGCTTTTAAAGTTGTGTAGGTGGGGTGCTGAGTGGCATAGCTTGGTGGTGACCTGGTGGTGCTGGGCTAATAGTTGCACTGGATGATCTTACAGGTCTCTTCCAATCAAACAATTCTGTAACACACAGATGATCTGTTGGCCCTCACTGGCTCTCTAGCTCTCACTGTAAGCACAGTCCTATGAATAACTCTGTGCAGGGCTCTGGGCTGTCTCTGTCTGTCTGTGGAGACCTCAGAATCCGAGGCCTACTAATCACAAGTAAAATAGTAAACAGAGTGGGTAGAATTGTGTATGTCCATCCTCAGCAGGCCCAGCATTTTGCTACATAAAGGATTTAGAGTCCTCTGGGACCGGCATAGGACAGGTTTGAGTGGATTTTTCTGAGTCAGGTTGGAAAAAAAAATCCTTCTCCTAGCAATGTCATAGAGTGCAAAGAGCAAAGCAGAGAAGTGCTGCAGACTCAAGAGCTGCCAAAAGCAGCCACAGCACTTGTCCTGGAGTCTTACTAGCAGTGTCTGAAGGTACATGCTCCTCCTCCAGGTAGTACTTGATCTTCTGGAGATCATCTGCAGAAAACCTCCATTTCTCCTCAGCACGTGTGGGTGACACTTTAAGAGAGGGCTTTCTTCGGGCAGATCCAGTGGGACCTGTCACCTGACAGGACACTGGGAGTGAGCCAGTGATAAGACCTTCAGGGATCTTCTGTGCAAGGACCTTCAGGCCTGCAGAGAGAGATCACACCTGATCAGTGATCACCAGCTAAGATGTGACCAGCCAAAACACTGAGAGTTTGTGCTGGTTTGAGGCTAATTGGAATATTTTACTGAGAGAAATTAAAGCCTTAGCTGTGAGAAGAAAGGGAAAAAAAAACAAAAAGCAAACAACAGTAACCTGTACCTCTCATTCTTCTGCTGAGAAACACAATTAGTCAAAATATAACCAGACACTCACTTCTCACACACTTCTTGGTTAGTTCTCTGTTGCTCTTTTCTCTCTGGTGGTCTGTGTTTGCTTCTGCCTTAACTCTAATCTGACCTAGCCTTTTATTTCTTCTAACCTTCTTGTCTTTTTTTTGACATCCACCTCAGATCTCTCCAGATCTATCTTGTGAGATATACAGGGATTGATCTGGTTATTTCTGAATGGAGAGAAAGAGGGGGAAGGTTTGGGTTGAAAGCCTCCTGGCAATCTGATTTCTGGGAGGGGTACTATGGGGTTTTGTATTACTTTTAACTTGTATATTTCTGTAAATATTTGTGAATATTGCGTGTGAGTATATATATATCTGCTTGTAAATTGTGCTAAGCTGTAAATATAGCTTCATTCATTGACTTCCAGCTGGTTGAGTCTAGTCTGGGTGATTTCATTGTGTGCGGGAGGCAGGTAATTCCCAAACCATCACAGAGCTAAACATCCAGCTCTTTCCAATCTCCAGCTCACACCACCCTTGCTCTCTGCTTGACCCACCCGTTTGAGATCTCAGGAAGCTCTGCCCATCCTCACTTACCTCCAGACAACATGAACAAGTTCTCAAAGCCCCTCTCACACATGGTTGTGGCAGCTTGGCTGGCCAACCTCTCATCGTTGTCATATAAAATGATAATTTTTCCATGGGCGTTTTTCTGAGATATGAGCTCAGGATTTATTTGACAACTTAAGATGACTTAATGGGGTCATTCAAAGTCAGGCTTGATGGGGCTCTGTGCAACCTGATCTCCCTGCTTACTGCAGAGGGGCTGGACTGGATGACCTTTAGAGGTCCCTTCCAACCCAGAACATTCTTTGACTCTATGATTCTATGATTTGACTCTATGATTACTATCTTCTAGAAATAAAATGAGAGACAAACAGGTAGGACTGGAGGCTGAGACACTCCCTAGTTGTGAGCATCAGGCAGAAAGATCTTCCCTTCTCTGGGGTTTTAAAGATGATTTCTCAGTAGCTGGAAGGACACAGCCAGCCTAGTCCTCACTAGAGCATAGCCTCTGCAGCAAGTGCCTGCCAATTTGGAGGTTACTTAGGTGTAGGCACTTGTTGCCATCTACAGCCTCCCCTCTCCCCTGCAGCTCTCAGAAAACTTAACGACCTGAGAAATTTAGATCCTCATCTTAATAATCCTCTTTATGTCATCCAGAGAAAAGCCAATTCCCATCAAGGTGCTGAGAAGTCAAAAGAATCTGGTCAAGGCATCCTTCAAGGAGCCCAGTGCTCCAATAAGAACTGGGGACAGGTGCTCTGGTGTGACTTTGCCTTCCGGCAGCTAAGATCCCAAGAAATGCCAAATTGAGGAAGCTCCCAATAGAATTGAGAGGTTTTACAGCCTTGAGGAAATACAATCTGGCATATGGGCTCCCCAGCACAAGAGTTGGGGAACTACAGGAGTTTAGTGGAGAGCCATGAAGAAGCTGCAGAGCCTGGAGCATCCCTGTGAGGAAGAAGGGCTGAGAGTTCGGAGGCTGTTGAGCCTGGAGAAGAGCAGCCTGAGAAGGGATCTCCTCAATGCTGAGCAAGAGCTAAAGGGTGGGGGCCAAGAGGATGGGGACAGACCCTTGTCAGTGGTGCCCAGTGACAGGACAAGGGGCAAGAGGCACTAACTGGAACCCAGGAGGTTTCCACCACAGTGCCCCTGCTTTAGCAGGAGGGTGAACCAGAGGACCCTTCCAATCCCAGTGATGCTGAAATTCTGTGATTCCATGATCTGATGGTGGCAGTGGAGCCACACCAGGTAATCACAGTCAGCCTAAAGACCCTCTCCTTCCACCCTCTTTGAAATCCCCAGATTCTGTTGGTTAGGCATTATCCTGGTCACAGTGATTTCTACAGTTCCAATTCCATTTGGAAGTCCTCATCAACATCCCCTCAATATTTTTTTAACCAGCACTCTGTAAGTAAAGGATACGTATTCCAGAATACTATTTGTGTAGGGGTTCATGGTTCTAGACAGCGTTGCAATGGGGTAGGAATGTGCTGCAGAGGACAAAAAGAGAGTGAAAAATCAAACAGTGGACAAACAGCAGCCTGGACACAACTTGTTAGAGTTTGACAGACTCGAAAACCCACTGAACAAGGAACTAAAGCCAGCTTGATCCTTTTACCACTTTCCAGGCAAAATGGATTTACCAGATTAGTGCTGGGAGTGTTCTGCACACAAGTGATGTCCAACTTGGGAAAAAAAATTAAGCCAGTCAGAATTTGACACAAATTCTGTCCTCTCTGTCCTAGCAAGGCCACAGCTGGGGTACTGGGTCTAGTTCTGAACTCCCCAGTTCAAGAGAGACAGGAACTATTTGAGAGAGTCCAGTAGAGGTTATGAAGACGCTGAGTGGCCTGGATTACCTCTGGGAGAAGGAAAGGCTGAGAGCCCTGGGGCTGTGAAGCCTGGAGAAAAGTAGCCTGAGAGGGGATCTGCTCAATGCTCAGCAAGAGCTAAAGGCTGGGGAGCAAGAGGATGGGGACAGACCCTTGTCAGTGGTGCCCAGTGGTGGGACAAGGGGCAATGGAAACAAACTGGATCCCAGAATGTTCCATCAGGGTGCCCCTGCTTTAGTAAGCGTGTTGACTGGATGATCTCCAGAGGTTCCTTCCAACTCCTTTCACCCTGGGATTCTGCGAAAGAGACCAAACAGGGGTTCCAGCTGACACTAGGCCAGAACCCCACAGCAGCCTACTCACCTCCAACAATGTGACATTGGTCATACTCATTTCGGTCCCGTACGTCCAAGAGCAGGAAGGGACAGTCAGGATAGGGCAGGTCTTTAGCTGGGGTGTCCACTTTCTTTGGAGTGTCTTCTTTTTCTATATCCATTTCACCAACACCACTTATCACACTGCAAGAAGAAACTAGAGGTTATGAGGTCCATGCCCTCTCTGAGCACTTCCATACCTCTTGAACAGATCAATATCAATATAAAAAACAAACAGAGCACATGCCTGCTGTGTGAACACATCCTCCTCTTCTGGATCACATAAGTGTACCCACAGCCTTCTTTTCTCCAGGTTGAACGATCCCAAGTGCCTCAGCTGCTTCTCAACAGACCTGTTCTCCAGACCCACTACCAGCTTTGTTGCCCTTCTCTGGACATGCTCCAGTCCCTCTATGTCTTTCTTGGAGTGAGGAGCCCAGAACTGAACCCAGGATTTGAGGTGTAGCCTCACCATTGCTGAAAGCATTATAGAATCATAGAATGGTTTGAGGTGGAAGGCACTTTAAAGATCATCTAGTTCTGAATCCTGTGCCACAGGCAGGGACACCTCCCACTAGCTTCATCCAACCTGCCCATGAACACCACCTCCAGGCAGAGGACATCTACATCCTCCCTGGACAACCTGTTCTAGTGTCTCGCCACCCTCCCTGTAAAGAATGCAGGTAGTTTATGTCCTAAGTGACTCTGAGATGAAGGAAAATATCCTTAAGAATTTGACTTGTTGAGATCTCATCAAGTTGGACACTCTAAAATAACTGTCAGTTACCTGCAAGCAGAGGTTTCTCAGTTCGTGCCTAGATTGAGTACAGGATGTGAACAGCAAAGTCCAGAATCACTGAATTGATGATTTTGATAGTGATGGCCCAGCCTGTCAGGTATGACTCAACCCTTCTGTTAACATTTAGATTTCACAGAGTTGTCTCAGTTGGAAGAGATCTCTAAGACCCTTCTGTCTAAGCTTCAACCCAACACCACCACAGCCATTACACCGTGTCCCAAGGTGTCATGTCCACAAGTTTCTCGAACATCTCCAGAAATGGCAACTCCACCACCTCCCTGGACAACGTGTTCCAATGCCTGACCACTCTTGCAAGAAAGAAATTGTTCCTAAAAGCCAACCTAAACCTCCCCTGGCACAACTTCAGGCCACTTCCTCTTGTTCTGTCACCAGATACTAGGGACAAGATATCAACCCCCACCTGGCTCCAAACTCCTTTAAGGTAGTCACAGAGAGCAGCGAAGTCTCTCATTTGCTCAGGTACAGCAAGGGAAGGGTTGAGACAAAGCTTCCTCTTACAGTATCTTTTAGCACCAGTCCTGGTATCTCTGACCTTGACTGGTCAAGTGGTGGGTTTGCGAATTGGCCTGTTGTTCTGAATCATGGGACAGCCTGTCCAGGTCAGCAGGAAGGCACACTTCCCAGTTTACTAGAGCAGCGTGTATTTTTGAACCCAAGGATCTGGATTAAATCCCACCGATATATTTTCCTCAAGTTGAAGCAGGGGAAGTTTAGGTTGGATGGGAGGAACAATTTCGTCCCCAGAAGGGTTGTCAAGCCCTGAAATAGGCTTCCCAGGTGAGTGTTATAGTTACCATCCCTGGAGGGATTGAAAATCTATGTAGATGTGGTGCTGAGGGACATGGTTTAGTGGTGACCTGGCAATGCTAGGTTTAATAGTTAATACTTGGTGATCTAAAAGGTCTTTGCCAACCAAAGCGACTCTGTAATTCTATGATTTCCTTGTCAGCCATTTAGACGCTCATCAAGTAGCGACAGTGCAGTGCTGTGTTACAAACTAAACTCATTCAGACAGCAAAACCTGCCAAGCCTGCTTCTCCCATCTCCAGACCTGCAAATCAGGCTTTAATGAGAAGGGAAACATAAAGCCACTTCTTGGCAATTAAAAATAAGTAGCTGGGTAAACCTAACTCTGTGGTAAGGAAGGAAGCAAATGGTGTTATAGCGAGGCACCTTTGCAGCGTAGACCGATGGGAGTCACTACCTCCTGTGCTGTTTATGAACAGGACCGGACTAGGCGTCCCATCGGGGTTTCCTTTCCCATTTGTCCCTCCTGTGACTTCTGCATCTGGAGATGCAGAATCAGCATCTGGGGAGAGAACAGGGTGCAGAGAGTTAAAATGCTACAGGAAATGGACAAGTAGGTTTTAAGAGCAGTTTCTATTCTTAGAAGAAAATGTGTCTCTTGAAGATAGCCTTATCTTCATCTTCTTACAAGGGGGACTTACAGAGAGCCTCGTATTCCAAATAATAGAGAGCCACGGGAATTTTTTATGGCTCAAGATCCCATCTGAAGAATTCAATAAAGATTTCATTCTTGATGCATGATATCTTCTAAGTTACTACAATAAACCTGGCAGCATGAGGCCTTTCTTACTTGCCAGCCTTTGTTTTAGGAGTGTTTCTGTTCCCAAAATGGCTGCAGGTCACAGGTTAAGTATTTTTCCCTCCTGATTAAGACTCACTGAATACTCAGCTATGCCTGTCAGGACACAGTTCATCGTATGACAGCAATCTACAGCTCTTTCTCTTTGTGCTTGCAATAAATCTTGTTACCTTCCAGCTTCTGGATCTCATCATTTGTCACTTCTAAGGTTTCATCAGATAAGGAGGCAACCTGGATGACCTGCAGGGAACAAAACCAAGCAGAGATACTGTGATATGCATGTACTGGTGTCGATGAAAGACAGCACGGATCAGCTTTAGGAAAAACAATCCTCAAGCCAAAGCCACGCTTAACCCACAGGAATTTATCCTGCAAGTTTTATTAATCAAAAGTTGTAGCAAAAAAAACCCAGAAGACTCATTCTTAGAGTGAAGGAAAGCAGGTGTGGTGCTGGCAATATCAAACACCAAGGTGTTTCTGGACCTCTAAGAAAGAAGGGGATCATATTTTAGCAGGGCCTGTTGTGGACAAGGGGTGATGGTTTGAAACTCTCTAGACTGGAGAGGAGGAATAAAATTTTTACACTGAAGGTGGTGAGACCTTGGTCTCATTCCAGGTCAGGTTGCTTAGGGCTTTGAGAAACTTGCTTTCAGGTGTCCCTGCTGACTGCAGGGGGGTTGGACTAGATGACCTTGAAAGGTGCCTTCCAACCTAAATCAGTTTGTGATTCTAGTTTTATGAGGCTCCAGCACTGCCTGCAGCTGAGACATTTGAGTGTACACCACACTGACTAAAAACAAACACAAAAAAAAAACCACAAAAAACAAACAAAAAACAACAACAACAACAAAAAAAAACCCACAAAGGTTAACTGGTTTGTGAGAGCAGACTGGAGGTATTCATGTGCCGCATCAGTTCACCACACCAGTGAGTCTCACAGGACTGCTTTTGAACTGGGGGAACTCAAGATATGAGTCTGCAGAATCCCACTCCTTCAACCTTCCTTTTCTTTCTCTTAGAAGGCTGCTTGTCTTTCTAGCTTTTCCTAGTTCTCTTGAACCAACATGTGAGCAACATCTACCTCTATTTTTTCTATTTTTCTATTTTGTAAACATATAAAAATGTTTAAAGGAATGTTTTAAGGAAGGCTGGGGAGGGACTATTGACAAGGTCTTGCAATGACAGGACAAGGGGCAATGCGTTTAAACTGGCAGAGGGGAGATTTAGACTGGATGTTAGGAGGAAGTTCTTTACAGTGAGGATGGTGAGGCACTGGAACAGGTTGCCCAGGGAGATTGTGGCTGCTCCCTCCCTGGAGATGTTCAAGGCCAGGTTGGACGAGGCCTTGGGTAACCTGTTGTAGTTGGAGGTGTCCCTGCCTATGGCAGGGGGTTGGAACTAGATGATCCTTGAGGTCCCTTCCAACCTTATGATTCTATCTCTTAAAAATAATGAATCAAAATCATAAGCAGAAAGCCTTGAAGTTACAACCTCCCCACCTTCTGCTGTTAAACTCACTGTTAGGAAGGGGTTTGGCCTCTGCCTACTTGACACACAGCTTGATGAGAGCAGATTTGAATGCTACTTCATGTAACCTTGTTGTAAGAAGCTTGAAAATCCGCTTAAGCTAGTGGACAAATATAAAAAGGAACAAATTTCACAGTCACTACAAACTTCAGTTCACAACTCAGAGCATTTGACTGCTCTGAAAAATGGTTTGATTTTATTGATGGAAATCTGGGGGCAGAAAGAAACTGATACAGAGGAATTAGGTATTAAGGCCAGAAAACTAGAGCAAAAGCTTTGGACAAAGACAAAATGCTGATAAGTTGAAGAAAAATATTGATAACTTTGAGAGGTTAGACAGGGATCTATACATACCAACTGGGCAAAAGTTGTCACTTTCAGCCTTTTAAACAGCTCATCCTTTTTGTACCTGTAATCTTCAAGAAGAAAACAGAAGAGGACAACATGAATTTTTCAGTTAATTCCCAGCTTTTGTAAATACCAGATAATGGGCTTAGCTTCAGCTATTCTCATCAAGTCTCCTCCCCAGCAAGGCAGGATTTCAGGGTGCTAAGACTATGCCAAAGGATGGGAGCAGGAAATGCAAGAGCTTTGTGAAAACTAATACCAGTTTTAAAGAGATTTTGTTCAGAGGAGGAAGCAGATTTAGTTGCTTTTAGATTCAGAGATGTTTTAATTTGTGTTTGTGCTCTGGCTGGGGGAAGGAAGCAGTTTCATGAATTTAGCGCTTTGCCTGGTGTTACTTGAAGGATGCTATGATCACGGAACCTCTTAAATCAAGGATTTAATTCATCTGAATGTTTCATCTGGGTCAGTTATAGCACAATTAGAGCATAGGGGCACTGCATCTTTCAAATGCTAAGCTGAACATGGATGTTTAAGCTTACTGATTAAAATACTTCTTGCTTTACATTCTGATTACTACAATCTCCTGGTGTCTAAAGGAATAGCTAACTGATAAGAGTTTTTTAAGGCAGAAAAATATACAGCAGACCGGGGTGGACACCAGCTCAAAGCACATGCAATTGCTGTGGAGAAACTGACCTAATTGGATCTTAATCCTGAAGACAAAGCTTAGGTAGTAAGAAAAGCAAGTGGGATGACTGGCAAAGAAGCAGAGCGGAGATTAAGAGAACTAAGTGCTGACAAGGATGGAAGTACTTGAAATGCATAAGCACAGAAGGAAGAGAGAAGCCTTCTAGTGTGCAACGAAAGGGTGTATGGAGCAGAAGAGAGAACCTGAGTACCAGTAGGAACATCTTGATATGAAATAGCCTCCCATGGGGAGTAACAGAAGCTTTGCCCTTTCTAGCTGTCTAGCTGTCCCAAAGAAGAGAGTAGAGAAGGAAAAACCCCAAAAGAACAACCCTGAACTGAGAGGGAAAGGCAAATATGAAGAAAATTCATGTTAGGCACTGCAGCTGTAATGTGAATTCTGCATCCAACTCTTGGAGCCCTGCTCTAACAAATCTAAGTTCTCTCAGAAAATAAAACTGCTCCCAGATTTTCCTCCTCCCTTGCCAGGTCCCACCTTTGAAGTCACATCTTTTTATTTTTTAAAAACAAAAAGAACATTGTATTTTTCTAACATTTTCAGTAACTGCTGAAGAGGTTGGTCAGCCTGGAGAAGGGAAGGTTCTGGAGAGACCTTCTGGTGGCCTTTCATAGAATCCTAGAATGGTTTGGGTTGAAGGAGACCTTAAAGTTACCTGGCTGCAACCCCCTGTCATGAGCAGAGACATATCCTACTAGGCCAGGTTGCACAAGGCTCTTTCCGACATGGCTTTGAACACTGCCAGTTTTTGAGCCTTCACAACTTCTTCAGGCAGCCTGTTCCAATTTCTTTCAGTACTTAAAGGGGCACATGAAAGAGGAGGGGATAATACTCTAACAGGGCCCATTGTGAGAGGACAAGGGGTGGTGAGTTGGAACTAAACAAGGGACTAGAGAGAAGACATTTTTACATGAAAATGGTGAGACCCTGGCCCAGGTTGTCCAGAGAGGTGGTAGATTCCACATCTCTGGAAGCATTCCAGATCAGGCTGTTAGGAGCTCTGAACAACCTGTTCCAGTTGCAGATGTCCCTGTTGACTGCAGCATGAGGTTGGACTAGATGACCTTGAAAGGTCTCTTCCAACCCAACCCAGTCTGTGATTCTATGATTCTATATTCCAAACCAGTCTCTCTCCAGCTGTTCAGCTAAGAAGGCTCACAACAGAGAACAGGACCTTTAGCAAATCCATCCAGTTAAGCAATTCTAAATCCTCTAAAACCATCTGCTGAACACTCTATTAGCTCCAGGAAGGGAAAGATGGGGAGAAGGGGGAAGGGCTTCAATTCCCTAGTCCTGTAACCACCACATTAAAAAAAAAAATCCCATCAAATTA
>VWYK01038371.1:0-20366 GCA_013399775.1 Semnornis frantzii | reverse complement strand
TGCATAAACCAGATTTCAGCACATCTATTAACTTGAAAACGACCTTCATGTTTCTTGCAAACCCAGGTGGTTTCAAGCCTCACGCACAGGTTGATAAAGCTTCCCTTCAACTCAACAGCAATAATTATCTTTATACAACCCATTTTAACAGCCTGACAAAGCCCATGTGTAGCCTATATCCAAATGATTGAAAGTCCTCAGCTAGAGGCAAGAAGAGCCTTTCAGGTATGTAAAAGGGAAAAAAACAAAAAAACCCCATAAAACCAGCCAAACAAAAAACAAACAACACCACAGAAATAAACTTAATGTAGAAGGAATATAAGCAGCTGGAGTGCTGGAGGTAAACAAACACTGATAAAGCAGAACTGTCATTAGTGCTCATACTGCTGGGTGGTTTCTTCTCATTTCAAGCAAGGGCTATTTATCCCAAACGAACCTTTTTGACCTAGATTTTGCCTTTACCACCGAAAATTATTTCTATAAACAATAAAAAAAACCCCCAAAACTTGATACTACAAAGACCAACTTGGAGCTGACCAATCTGAATGCCTGCAGGAGTCTTTCAGCAATTATTAGAAAGCTGTGAAGTTCTGCTTGTGGCTACAAAAGCAACACAACCTACCTGGTTCTATCCTGGAAGGTCCATTGGGATTTTCACACATGTTTTGCTTCAGGGAGCTTATTTGAAGCTCGAATTATTGTGGATTCAAGGAGGTGTTTCTTGGGGCTTCAAGAATGAGTGAAGCAACACCAGAGAAAGTGAAGAGACTTGGTGTCTCTCCTCAAATCAAGCCTCCAAAGGATAAATGATTGTGGTTCCAGCTCTCTTATCATTTTAGATTCCATAGGGGTATTGGGTCCCACCCTCTCACCTTACACAAGGGACAGAGAGCTGCCTGTGCTGGGTATTTAAAGTGGTGTCCAAATGGTGTCATCTATCCATGAGAAATCAAGGGGGAGAAGTTTCAGAAGTGCCTGGGAACACAAGGTGTCTATTCAGCCCAAAGAGAATGAGAAAACTTCAGCTGAGCTCCAGAACCACAATTAAACAAAAGAACTTCTACAGGGCACGAAACCAGATTCACAGCAGAGATCGGAAACCAACTAGAGCTACACAACAAGATTTTCAGCCCAGATAAAAAGTGTTCAGTACTGAAATCCCGCTCAGTCAACAAAAGGATTTTGGAAAGCAAGGTCAGTTCTCTGTGATTTTCCCCAAAGATTCGTGGTGTTAAAATAAAACCAACAAATTAAGCAGCAACAAAGGACATTTTTTGCACGAAGTTGAGCAGAAATATGTTCACGTCCCCGTATCATCTGAATCCTGCCACTGCAGAAAGTGGGGCTAAGAACTGGAACTGGACATTCACAATCTTAATTAATCCTCATTAATGGGGACAATCTTTCAGGTTAGTAAACACAGCTTTGGGGTTTAATAGCTTTCCTGGCTCTGTGTGAAAATAATCTGGAGAGTAGCTGAAAATAAAGTAGGGAAAAGCCTATTTGCAGGGAAAAAAAAGAGAATGAATTAAGAATTATTAAGGGGTTTGCTAGCCTCAATCATCTCAGTTCTTCAAAGTATCAATATTTAGGTTAAATCAATGAGCTACGCAGGAACGAGCTTCTCCTTTTTCCTGTCTTGGAGCACTATGCCAGAAATCTGACTACACAAAAAGTTTACAAAGGGAGGAGAGCTCAAGTCTTTACCTATAAGTGAAATAAACTCTCAAAAGTGCAGTCTGAGACTTTCCAGATGAGTCTAGTCCAGTTTTCTTAGTCCACAAAACTTTGTCCTCTCTGGTTTTCATTTAGCAACAAAAATTTGACAAGGAAGGAAGTGGGTACATGAAGAAGAAGTGTGGTCAGCAGGTTAAAGGAGGTTCTACCCCTCTCTATTCTGCCTTGGTGAGGAGACGATTCTGGGCTCCTCAGTTCAAGAGACAGGGAACCACTGGACAGAGTTCTGCAAAGGCTACAAAGATGCAGAGGAGCACGGAGCATCTGTGAGGAAAGGCTAAGAGATGTGAGGCCGCTGAGCCTGGAGAAGAGTAGCCTGAGAGGGCATTGGCTTGGCAAGAGCTAAAATGTGGGGGGCAAAAGTCTGGACTCTTGTCAGTGGTGTCCAGTGACAGGACAAGGGGCACAAACTGGAACACAGGAGGTTCGATCAAGAAAAACTTCTTGGCTGTGAAAGTGGTGGAGCCCTGGAGCAGACTGCCCAAAGAGGTTGTGGAGTCTTCTTCTCTGGAGATATTAGAAACCCACCAGGCCATTGTGATCTTGGACAAGCTGCTGTAGGTAACCCTGCTTTACCAGGAGCACTGGACTAGATGTTCTCTAAAGGTCCTTTCCAATCCCCACCACGGTGGGGTTCTGTGAAAAGACTCCTTGAGCTGTCTGCCTGGTTTATAAGCTAAATCAGTAAAGCATTGCAACAGCAAAATAAGAAGCAGAAGAAGTGCAGGGTGCTGAGCAAAGACTCAAGAGAGAAGCATCTTTGTATCCTACTGCTACATGTTTCTGCTGTTTGTTCCTGTCAATGGCTGTAAGAAGCATCAGAGTGCAGACTTCCAAACAATTTGAGAGCTTGGGATTCAACCTAGTTCCTTGAGGCTCTTTTAGTTTTGAACAAAAGTTCTTTACTATGAGGGTGGTGAGACACTGGAACAGGCTGTCCAGAGAAGTTGTTGAGACCTCATCCCTGGAAGTGCTTAAGATCAGGTTGGATGAGGCCTTGAGCAACCTGGTCTAGTGGGAGGTGCCCTTGCCCATGGCAGGGGGGTTGGAACAAGATGATCTATAAGTTCCTTTCCAACTCAAGCCATTCTAGAATTCTATGAACCGACCCACCACGAGTTGCATTCTGCTGCTCTCCAGATACTCACTTCTTTTGATCTCTTCCAATTTCTCAGTGTACTTTGTTAAACTGCTTCCTGTTGTGAAAAATAAACATCAATAAATCAATTGGTTCATGGCAATTGCCTTTTTTTTAATTAGTGATTTTCTTCATCATTATTAAGGCTTAATTTTTTTGTAAGGAAAAGATCATGGTACGATTGCAACTAGGTGATCTTTAAGGTCTCTTCCAATCCATTCCATGATTCTATGATCAGCCACAAGTCAAAGGTACCAGGATTTTATTTTTTACACTTTTCCTTCCTGCAGAGAAGGTGGAGTTCAGTAGCCAAGTCAGGCAAAGGACTTGGATCCTGTCTATCAGCTGCCTCTCGAAATGAGCAGTGTTCCACACCTTAATGCCTCCAGGCTACATAGAGGAAGTGACTGTAAGCATTCAAGACCAGCAGGAGCTCAAATCTACATGCACCTCCAGTGCTGTGTGAGTGGTTGTGCTGAACACACACACACACAGTTTATTTTTCAGGGTTTCCAGTACAGAGTACAAACGTAACCACATTCTGCTAGTCACAAGAAAGTCATTCCAAGAAAAGCAGCCTCCTAGTGTCCTCCCCATTGACAAGTTCCACCCCAAGCCCTCCCTACTCAAAAGAATTGGTTGTTGTGTGGAGCTGGAGGAATTTAAAGGCTCTGTAGACATCTGAAGGACATGGTTTAGTGGTGACTTGGTAGTGTTGGCCTAACAGTTGGACTTGATGGAACTTAAAGGTCTTTTCCAACCTAAACAACTCTATGATTTGGAAACCAAAGTCATCACCTTCAGAAAGCCACTTAGTAAGTTACAGGTGTTCTCTCCATGGAGCTAAAATCAGGAGCTCAGGATTCAAATATTGTCTCTGACACTGCTTCACCTACAGCTGTGGCCATGCTGACCCCTCTCTAGTGTTTTTGTGTGGGCTGACACTGGTACTAGTGCTGTTTAATATCTTTATTGGTGACAGGGACAATGAGATTCACTGCATTCTCAGCATGTTTGCCAACAACACCATGATGAGTGGTGCAACTGACACATCTGAAAGATGAGATGCCATCCAGTATGTGGACAAGCTGGAGAAGTGGGGTTGTGCAAACTCTATGAAGTTCAACAAGGCCAACTGCACGGTCCTGCAGCTGGGTCAGGGCCATCCCTGGTACAAATCCAGACTGGGGATGAAGGGCTGGAGACCAGCCCTGTAGAGGAGAACTTAGAGGTGCTGGCAAGTGAAAAGCAAATGAGCTGTCACTGTGTGCTCACAGCCCAGAGCCAATTTGTCCTGGGCTGATCCCCAGCAGTGTAGGCAGCAGGTGCAGGGAGGGGATTCTGCACCTCTGCTCTGCTGAGGCCCCACCTGCAGTGCTGGGGCCAGCTCTGAGTCCTCAGCACAGCATGGACATGGACCTGTTGGAGCAGGGCCAGGGGCCATAGCAGTGATGTGAGGGCTAGAAGCCCTCTGCTGTGAGGCCAGTCTGAGAGAGTTTGGGTTGTTCAGCCTGCAGAAGAGAAGGTGGTAGATGTCCCCTTCCTGGAAGCATTCTAGGTCAGGTTCTTTGGGCCTCTAAGCAAGCTGCTCTATTTGCAGATGTTCCTGCTGACTGCAGGAGAGTTGGACTAGATGAGATTTAAAGGTCCCTTCCAACCCAAATCATTCCATAATACTATAGTAAGAAGTTACTGGATACAATTCAATCACACTAAGAACACAAAATCCCCAACAATCACTCAAATACTTATGATATTTACACTCTTGTCAATATACTAGTTTATAAAGCAAATGCTCACAACAGAAACCTGAAGACCAGTAACTTCAACGGAATTGGTTATAAGAGAGCCTGACACCCTCAGATGAGGCAGACCACAACCACAACACGAGTTCTGACATCACTGCACAGGCAGAGTAGCTCAGGACAGCAGCAATTAAGACACTCAGCATATTTTTCTGTCCTTCTAAGGGCACATTTGGGACTTTTACTCTACAATATGTTCACTTACCAGTATTGAGGCGGGTTTTTATATGTTGGTATCTGGGATTCTGAGGAATGCGTCTGGTTAAATACTGGTCGAAAAACAAAAAGTGACAGGAAGTCAATATACAGCCACGAATTTGTTTAAAAGGAAAAAAAATAAGAAAAAATAAAAAAAGCTCTATGAGATAGTAAAGAGAGCAGTGAGATCACAGGCATCCTCTCAGACATCCTCTGCTCTCAGGTAGAAGGACAAAGCTCCAAATCCCTGCCAAACCGCCACCTTAAAGCCTTAAAAGGCGAATTTCTCGCCCTTCCTCTCTCCATCTACAACACACCCGGAGCACGCCCGGCTTTGGGAGACCAAAAAACCTCCCGTCCAACCTCGAGTTATGCCTTTAGAAGCTGAATTACGCCAGTAAGGCCTCCAAAATACTCTGGGCATCCCGCCCGTCCGCTCTCCACAGCCCACAGGGACACTGCAGCCGCTGAGGTCCCTGAGCCGGCCCTCAGCAGAGGAAACCGCCGTCACTCTCAGGCCCGACCACCCGAGTTCTCCTGACTGTCCATCTCGCCTGCGAGAGAGCGACGGCGAAGAAAAGGCCCCCTCAACCCCCCTCTGGGTTCCCGACACTTCTCCTGCTAGACATTTTTCCTCAAGAGGCGCAGCAGCCTAACCGCCGCTCCCCAGCTCCCGCCTCACCACCCGCCGTGCAGCATCTGCCGGCCCACCCCGCAACTATCCCCGCCCTGATTGGCCGCCGGTCGCGTCCACAGCCAATCAGACGCCCCCTTAGGGAGCGCGAGCGGCTGACCGCGCTTAACTGTCGCCGGGCAACGGAGCAGCGGGGCGGGAGAAGGTGGGGAAAAGTACAATGACGCGCGGCTTTGCGCGCGCCGTGACGAGCGGGGAGGGGGCGTGGTGGTGGTATGGAGCGTGGGGATAGCGCATGCGCGGAGCGGGGCGGCGGCAACGCCCCTGTGAGCGCCATGGAGGCGCGCAGCAGGAGTACCTGAGGGGCAGGTAAAGAGCGCGCGCGTGCAGCGTCCTCGCGCCAGTCGAGGGGGCTCCGCCCACTGGCATGGGATGGGGGCGCGCGGCAGGGAAGGGGTCTCGGCTTGTTGGGAGAGGCGTGGCCTGGTGAGGGCGTGGTCTTCAAACGACGGGCGTGGCCTGCGGGGCGGGGCAGGGCTTCACCCACCCCCGACGGTGGATTCCCCTTTGATCCTCCGCACCAGGCTGCGGCCAAGCACCCCTCAGACTCCCGGTTGAGCTCATGTCCCTCCCTGTGTTCCTCCTCAGACACCCGTTGTGGTCTATGTCCCACATCAGCCCCTCCATGGAGCTCATGTGTACCTCCATATCCCCCATTGCCCCCCACTGGGGCCCATGTTCTGCCCCATGTCCCTCCTCAGACCTATGGACTCTATGTCCCACCTATGTCTTCCCTTAGACTCTCATGGAGCCCATGTTGCCCCCTCCATGTCCCTTCTCAGGGTGCCCATGGCACCCATGTCCCCACTTTGACGTAGGGAAAAGTATCTCTGCCTGTGACAGGCAGGTTGGAACTAGATGATCCTTGAAGTCCCTTCCAACCCTGACAATTCTGTTGTTCTGTGGCCTCCAATGTGCCTCATTCTCCCTCAGATCTCTTATGGGGCCCACATCAATCCCAAAGACCCCAAATAGGGCCCACACCCCCCCTCAAGCCCCCTAACCTTTACTGCAGAGACCACAGACTTGCTACCCCAGGAACTTTATGGGGACCTGGGGATTCTGAGGACATGATGGGACATTGGGGTTATGGGCCAAATCCACGTAGACAAGCACCTTGTTCTTTGCTGCAGGATGGAGTGGTGGATGCAAGTCGGGCTGTTGACAGTGCCCCTCCTTGCCGCCTACCTGCACATCCCACCCCCTGACCTCTCCCCAGCTCTCCTCTCCTGGAGGTCCTCTGGAGGCTACTTCACCTATAAGGACCAGAACATCTTCTACAAAGGTGACAGAACTGTGGGGACACTTGAACTGGCATGGGGGCTCTGGTCCCTTTGGTGGCCCAAGGGCCATCCTCAAGGTCAGGTAGGATGATGGCAAATCCTCCTGAAACGTAATGGCTTTAGGTGGCCACGGTGGCTCATCTTGCTGAGTTTCTGAAGCCACACTGGCATTAGGAAACTGTGGTGTGAATCAAACCCCTGAGTGACTTGGAGGAGGTGCTGATGGTTGAACTCCCAGCAGGATGAATAGCAACATTATAGGGGAGGAAATTTTTGGGGGAAAAGTTAACCCTGAGATGCCTCGTTTCTGTTCCCTCCCCAGACTCAGCTGGTGCCATTGGCAGCTCTGACATCGTTGTCCTCCTGCATGGTTTTCCAACTTCCAGCTATGACTGGTACAAAGTGAGCAGCAAATGCATATTTTTTCCCTCCCGTGGATGAACAGATAAACATAAGTGGTGGGTCAGCAATGCTCTGGAGAAGTTTCTCCTGGGGGTAATGCCATGATCCAGGATATCAGTTCTGTTCCTCTCCCAACACCTTCATGGGTGAAACTCTTTTCACTCCAGTCTTTTCCTTGAAGTGGGAGGAGAAGAACCACAACTATTTCTTGGCTTATTTTGGGGTTGGTTTTCCTGGTTATGGGGAAAATTCAACTTCCTGAAGTTCTCGTGGAGCTGGAAGGTGCTGTCTGGAGGAGTGGAGTGTGGCCATCTGCGGCTTCACATCATCACAGATTTTTCCTCTCTCTGCTCCCATGGGACCTTTTTTCTCTTTCCAGATCTGGGAAGGACTGACCCAGAGGTTCCACCGGGTGATCGCTCTGGATTTTGTAGGATTTGGTTTCAGTGACAAGCCTGTAAGTAACCTGGGAAGAAGAGGGGGAAGGTGCATGGTGGAGATGGGCTCTGTCACCATCTTGCCTTCACTTGGTTTTGATGTGACTCCAAGCACATTGACACATTTGGGCCATGGGTAGTGCTCCCGTGGGCTCATGGATGTGGCTGCTGACCCAGGACTGTGCTGTCTGAGGTCACAAACTGTGGGTCCCCACCCCATATTCCTCCATTTGGGTGATTATCCTGGAATTTGTCGGCTTGCAGTGGGTCAACCTCTCACTGCAGCTCCACTCCTGCTTTTCAGAGGCCACACCACTACTCCATCTTTGAGCAAGCCAGCATCGTGGAAGGGCTGGTGCACCACCTTGGCCTCCATCACCAGAGGATTAATCTCCTGTCCCATGACTATGGGGATACAGTTGCCCAGGAGCTGCTGCACAGGTCAGTGCAGTCACTGATGTTCTGGCTGCTCTTCGTTGTCCCCATCAAGATGTTTGCCAGTAGATAAATGGGATGACATAGCACAGGACCCACTTCTGCTGTACCTATAGCTGTAACGAAGGCTTGGAGGTCTCACAGCACATCCATGGTGGGCAGATCTGAAGCTCCCGTCCATCAGTCCCTGGCTAGCAGGATGCTTTACTTCTCTCCTGAGATCTTTCTTACCAAACTGGGGACAACAGGAGAGCAGAGATTATGTGACACTCAATTTGACCTGCTGGTTGGTCACTTATTGGAGCCTGGAGAAGGTCTAGGTTGTGCTTCACAGAATTCCAGAATCCTAGCATGGTGGACTTTGGAAGGAACCTCTGGGGATCATTCAGCCCAACACCCCTGCAGGGTCATGCACAGCAGGTTGCCCAGGATCATGATGACCAGGTGGGTTTGAAATCTCTCCAGAGAATGAGACTCCACAACATCTCTGGGCAGCCTGCTCCAGGGACCCACCACCCTCACAGCAAAAAGGTCTCTTCTGATGAAACCTGCTGGGTTCCAGTTTGTTCCTGTTGCCCCTTGTCCTGTCACTGGGCACCATTGACAAGAGTCTGGCCCTATGCTCTTGCCCTCAACCTTTTAACTCTTGCTGAGCATTGAGAAGATCCTCTCTCAGGCTGCTCTTCTCCAGACTCACGGCCCCAGGGCTTTCAGCCTTTCCTCCTTCCAGAGCTGCTCCAGGCCCCTCAGCATCTTTGTAGCCTTTGCAGGACTCTCTCCAGTACTTCCCTGTCTGTCTTGAACTGGGGAGCCCAGAACTGGACCCAGGACTCAAGCTGTGTCCTCAGCAAAGCAGGAGGGGAGGAGAACATCCTTTGACCTCCTGGCCAGATGGTAAACTTGTTGTTTCACCTTCTTCTCTTCTGCTCCCCAGGTATGAGCACAATAAAACTGGAAGCATCTTGATCAACAGCTTATGTTTATCCAATGGAGGTAAGGTTTGCCGGATGGGATGGGATGGGATGGGGGGGGGGCTGGAGATCCACAGGACCTGAACTCCAAGCAGTTAAAGTGCTGTAATTAACCAGGAACATCAGTCCTGGAGATACGTTTGTGGTGCCCTTTGTGGCACCATGAAGAAGGGGTGGGGTCCTATCCAACCCAAACCATTCTATGACTCCATGACTCTATGACTGGGAGATGTGGAAGGAGGTGAAGAAAGGAAGAAGTCCCTTCCAACCCAAACCATTCTATGACTCCATGACTCTATGACTGGGAGATGTGGAAGGAGGTGAAGAAAGGAAGAAGTCCCTTCCAACCCAAACCATTCTATGTCTCTATCTCTCTTTGGCAGATGTGGTGTAAAATCTTGTAGGGTTACAACTCTGTTCTTTGACATCCTTGCAGGGATCTTCCCTGAAACGCACTACCCACGGTTGATCCAGAAGGTGAGCTGCTACCCCTTCTTCTCATACCACCCTCAAGCAGAAATCTTGATGACTCTGTGAGTTTGGGTTTTTACCTGTCTCAGACCCCTGCTGCTTTTCCTGCTTTGCTAATGGCACCTGAGCTGCTCATGGACATCATTAGAGATGGTGGAGAGAGGCAGAACAGATCAAGATGTGTTTTGTTATGTCCAGTTGTCCCAGCTAACCACATCTTGAAGCCCTGAGAGCTCATGCACACCTTCAAGGTTGGGGCTAAGATGGGAAACTGCTGTAGGAGAAGCCATCTGAGGTGGTAGGATTTATTTATCTGTATGATACCAAGTGGTGCTGTCTCCTTTCATTTCTTCTGCCCAAGATCCTCAAGGATGGAGGTTTGCTGTCC
Source organism: Semnornis frantzii (assembly GCA_013399775.1). NCBI lineage: Eukaryota > Metazoa > Chordata > Aves > Piciformes > Ramphastidae > Semnornis > Semnornis frantzii. Next base: position 10,407 of record VWYK01038371.1, on the reverse strand, counting down.
CTCATCATCACACGCCTGATGAACTTCTTTTTCTTCTCCACAGGGTGAGTTGGGTCTTTGTGCTGCTGGACATGGTCTGTATAGGGGATGTGAGCCAAGCAGGGAGGGGACCAACAGAGGACAAGAGGAAATGCCCTCAAGTTGCACCAAGGGAGGTTTAGGTTAGACATGACAAACAATTTCTTCCTCTTGTGGATTCTTGAGGCCTGGAACAGGCTGCTCAGGGCAGTGATGGAGTCCCCATCCCTGCAGGATTGAAAAGCTGTGGAGATGTGGTGCCGAGAGCCCTAGATTAGTGGTGACCTGGCAGTGCTGGATTTAGGGTTGGACTCCATGGTCTTAAAGGTCTTTATAACCAAACACATTTTGTGAATTAGCACAGCAAGTACTTGGTAGGTGAGCAGATCCCCAGCACTGCCACAGGTGACATGTGCCCCTGGATTTGAATGACCTTGATCTTCTGGGCCACTCCTCCACGTTCAGTGCTTCAGATTAATCATAAACCACAGGGCCTTTGGCTGCAGGCCACAAGTACTGGACCTGTGTCACAAAGCCACCAAAACCCCCAACCACACTCTGCATACAGTGCACAATTGCGCTGCTGAAGGGTCTGGAGAAAAGTCTCATGAGGAGCAGCTAAGGAATTGGAATTGTTTAGTTTGGAGAAGAAGAGGCTGAGGGAACACCTCATTGTTCTCTACAACTCCCTGAAAGGAGGTTGGAGTGAGGTGGGGGTTGGTCTCTTCTCCCATGAAACAAGTGGTAAGACAAGAGGAAATGGCCTCAGGCTGCATCAGTGAAGGTTTAAGTTGGACATGAGGCAGAATTTCTTCATGGAAAGGGTTGTAAAGGCCTGGAACAGGCTGTCCAGGGAGGTGGTGTAGTCACTGTCCCTGAAGGTGTTCAAGAAATATGTGGACATAGCACTCTGGGACATGGTTTAATGGCCATGGTAGTGTTAGATTGACGGTTGGACTCTATGATATTGGAGGTCTTTTCCAACCAAAATAACTCTATGTGCTATATATTTTTAGCAGATGTTCCAAACCCTCCTTATCTCCAAAAAGCCCTTCAGACTGGCCACCAGGTTCAACACTGGGTGTTTTTGAGGGACAACTTGCAGTGCTGCTCTTGCCCCCAGATATTTCCCAGTGGAAACTGGAGTGGGTTTTATCCTCAGCTGGTTTTGGAGCTGTTCACTAAGATGACTTCCGCTGTGCTGCTCTGAACCTTTCTTTTCCAGGCTCGGGGCAGTCTTTGGGCCCTACACGCAGCCTTCTCCAGCAGAGTACTGGGACATGTGGACAGCAGTGCGCACCAACGATGGCAATCTTGTTGTTGACAGGTAGGTCAGCCACGACTTGCTGCACGAGCTTCATTTTACCCTGGAGGAACCTCTGTTTGCAGGCAGAGCCACAGTGTGGCTTGGAGGTTACCAGAGATCAGCCAAATCCATGGATATTGGACCCCCAAAATTCCAGTTGCTTCTGTTGGGGTTTGAGGATCATTCCTGCACCCCAAAAATGAGCTGAGGTGTGGTGTAGGAGCAGGGATTCTTGCTGGGATGATGCAAAGCAGGTAAATGAAGGCTAGAATCAAGAGGAACTGAAGCTGCAAATGGCAGGAGAAGGACAGTGCTGGAGGTGAATAATGTGAGGTTTTCTTCTTTGGAAGTTAGGGGCTTGAATTTATGGCATTAACATCTGGAGATACTCTACAGCTGGAGTCCAGTTCTGGGCTCCTCAGTTCAAGAGAGTCAGAGGACTACTGAAGAAAGTGCAGTGGAGGCACAAGAGGTGCTGAGAGTCCTGGAGGATCTCTGGGAGGAGGAAAGGCTGAGAGCCCTGGGGCTGTTGAGCCTGAAGCAGAGTAGCCTGAGACAGGACCTGCTCAATGCTCAGCAAAGCTAAAGCAGGGGGGGCAAGAGGATGTGGCCAGACTCTTGTCAGTGGTGCCCAGCAACAGGACAAGAGGCAATGGACACAAACTGGAACCCAGCAGGTTCCATCTGAACTTGAGGGAAAATTTCTTTGCTGTGAGGGTGGTGGAGCCCTAGAACATGCTGCACGGAAAGATTGTGGAGTCATCTTCTCTGGAGAGATTCCAAACCCACCTGGACACTGTGATCTTGAACAACCTGCTGTGGGTGACCCTGCTTTAGCAGAGGATTTGGACTGGATTATGTGCCAGAGATCTCTTCCAATCCCACCATGCCAGAACTCTGTACATCACTTTTTTTTTTTTTCCTTTCCCAGTTTGGGACTGTTGTAAGGAGCTCAGGCTGCTGATTGTGAGTTTAGTAGCTCCATTCAGTAGGACCTTTGTGTGTCTTCCTCTCTCTTCCCACTGAGGACAATGTCCAGTCAAATTCCAATGAGGACCAGCTCAGCCTGTCCAAAGGGTGCTTGTTAGTGCCTCTTTGTAATGAGGGCTACTCACACAAGCCCAGCTATGGATACCCCAGCTGATAACCTGCCCAAGTTGGCAAGTCCCACAGTGGCAAATTTTTGCAGTGTCCCCTTTGTTTGCAGCAGAGCCATGAGGGAAAGCTCAGTGCCAAGATTCCTCCAAGCCCCTTACATGTCAGAGCATCAGGGTGTTTATCTAGTGTAGCTTTCCATCCTTGGAAGGCTTTTTAGAACCCAACTTCCTTCAACCTGATGTTTAAATTATGAGCCTCATTCCTGCGAGCTGTGCTGAAGCCAGGAGACACCTGGCTGGTCTGATGAGATTTTCACTCTTAAGACCAGACCAGCACAATTCATCATCTCCTATTCCTCCACACTAGATGATTCAATGCTGACTCCTCTCTTGTGGGGCACTGAAAGGGTTTTTGAGCTGCTGCAATGTCCATGAGCTGTGTGTGGGCTGCTCAAACAGTGCTGCCTCTGCGTTGGCATTCAGTAAAGCAGTTTCTCCCCCCCACATTTTGCAGGATCTGATTACAAACCCACTTTTTGCCATGAGAAGCATGTGGAGTTTGTTAAGAGGGCAATGGGGGTAACCAGCCTTTTGGTGCTGATTTCACAGAATCACAGAATTGTTTCAGATGGAAAAAAACACCAGCCTAGCACCACCATGGCCATTAAACCATGTCCCAAAGTGCCACATCCACACATTTCTTGAACATCTGCAAGAACAGTGACTCTACCACCTCCCTGGGCAGCCTGTTCCAATGCCTGACCACTCTTACAGGAAAGAAATTTTTCCTAATATTCAGCCTAATTCTCCCCTGGCACAATTTCAGGCCACCTCATCTTTCTGTCATTAGGGAGAAGAGACCAAGCCCACCTCACTGCAACCTCCTTTCAGGCAGTTGTAGAGAGCAAGGAGGTCTCGCCTCAGCCTCCTTTTCTCCAGACTCAATTACCCCAGCTCCCTCACAAGAGCTGTTCTCCAGACCCTTTACTAGCTTTTTGCCTTTCTCTGGACATGCTCTAGCACCTCCACGTCCTTCTTGGAGTGAGTAGCCCAAAACTAAACCTACTACTTGAAGTGTGGCCTCACCAGTACCTATCATCCATCCATCCATCCATCCATCCATCCATCCATCCATCCATCCATCCATCCATCCATCCAGTTCTTTCCCCAGTGAAGCCTGCACCTAAGCCATGAGTAGCCAGCTCTTTCCTGCTGGCTGCCTGCAGCCTTTTGTGAATTCACTGCAACACCTGAGACAAGAGTTAAGATGTTTCAACCCATTTTACAACCCAGCAGCATTGAACTGGGAGCTAAGGACCCAAATTTGCTTCCATCTGAGAGCAGTTTCCAGGCTGTGCAGCACTTGGAGGCACCATTCACTGTGTAACAACAAGGTTTCTCCTCAGTATTTTGCAGTACATCAACCAAAGAAAGAAGCACAGAGAGCGTTGGGTTGGGGCCTTGATGTCTACCTCTGTCCCATGTGAGTAGGAATCTCTAATTCACATTTTGGGATGTTGGGAATCACCTCCCTATGCCTAGAACATGGTGCTGGCTCCTCCTACTCATTGTTTGGACTCCCTTTTACTCTGATGAGGACAACATGGCTCAAATCTGGTTTGAGTAGAAGGTAGCAAATGTCCCAGTTGAAGGCTTGGATACAAGCAGAATGCTGGGAGCTCCTGGAGGTAAGAGGAAAGAGTTTGTTCCACTGAAGAAAGGCAATTTTCCTTTAGAGGCTGGTTCACAACTTCCAGCTTCTCCAGCTGCTGCCTGAAGGAAGCCAAGGTGCTTCTCAAGCTCAAGAGAAGTTGCAGCTGCTCTAGGAAAGGTTTGGTGCTTGCAGGAGGAGGGTTGGAGGCTGAATTTGACCCCAGGGCAGAGAAGCAACTCAGTGTGCTCTACTCAAAGCTTCCCAAGCCCCATGTTGGAGGGCACCTTGTCTTCAAAAGGTCTCCTTGGCTTAGTTGTGGACTATTCTTGGGTATAAGAGCTCTGCTTGTGCTTTTTTCTTGCAGTGCACCTAATCTATGGGCCCCTGGACCCTGTGAACCCACACCCAGAGTTTCTTCAGCTTTACAAGTAAGACAACAGCCACCATGAAGTAGGAATAAGCACCTGGGGTTTCATTTTGAGGGAGATTTTCAGACCTTTCCTTCCAAGGAGGTTGCTTTTAATTGCCATCTGTAACCTGCACAGTTAAGTGTCGAGGTGGTGCTGAGCGACATGGTTTAGTAGTGACCTGGCAGTGTTGGGCTAACGGTTGATGATCTTAAAGGTCTCTTCCAACCTATAAGATTCTGTGATTGAGTTGGAGCCTTCTGCAGTTTGGAAACTGCTTCCCCAGTTCAGGCACCAAAGTCCCAATTCTTGGTCAAATCAGTTGTGTGGCTTAAATCCACATCAGACAATGTTTACTGACTGAGGTAGTCTTCTTCAATCTGGCACTTTGAAGAGTGGCCAACTGTAGCTGCTACAGACTTTTTTTGGTCCCCAAAACCATATTATGGGCAGAATCCCAGCTGTGCAAGAGGGTAGTGTCCACCTCACTGGTAGCATCTGGCTGGCTGTGGGTAGAGCTGCAGTTCCTGTGCTTAATCCTTGCTGCATTCTCCCAACAGGAAGGTGCTTCCCACATCAACAGTGACTGTGCTGGATGACCACATCAGCCACTATCCACAGCTGGAAGATCCAACAGGCTTCCTGAATGCCTATCTGAACTTCATCAACTCCTTCTGAGGGGCTGCAGCTTAGTTCTCACTCTCTGTTTTTGAGTTAGGCTTTGAGGGCAGGAAAAAACCTTGATTTTACCTCCAGGTCCAACACTTTGCACTAACACCTTTATCTCTGGCTGCATTTATGCAGCTAAATCCTTTGAGCACTGGGGGAAAAAAAATAATCACAGAATGTCAGATTGGAAGGAAACCCAAGGATCATCTGGTCCAGCCTTTCTAGGTGATAAGAGCATGCATGGAGGCATACACAAAACTGTTAGCTTAAGGAGAGGTAGAGGATGCTGACAGCTCTTCCAGCTCTGTGCTCACCTCACTGTCTTGGCCAGTCTCTCTCTAAAGATAGGAGGGCTCAAAGAAAAACACCTAAAGGGAAGCAGACCACATGTACCAGCCCAAAAGTCCTTACTTGCCTTTAGTGCTGCATGTCACAGTTAGACAAAGACCACCAGCAGCCAAAAGTTGGTGCAGATAACTCCAGGATGGATGTTGGTCTCATTTTTGAGGTGTTGTGCAGGCAGTTTAAACTCTTATCCCCCTCCTCAGTGCTTGGCCAGCTCAGCATGGCTGAAGAATGTGAAAGTTGAGTTTACCTACACTGAAGTACAGCAGGAGAGGTGGATCTGCAGTCCCATACAAGCAGTGATGCTCTGCATCCATTTAACACTAATTACATCTTCAGTAATCTCTTTTTAATGGGCAGATACCCAAAAGCAAGCTCAATACCTCATGTTTGCTTTTTTTTCCCCTCCCACATCCCTTTTTTGCTCTGATTTTTAGTTTAACAAGCAGACCTGCACCCCTGGGATTATCTAGGAGCTTCACTAAAGCCTTGTAATTCTACCAGGGCAGGTTAAAGGGAGCTGAAAATGCAGTCCTGGCACTAACAAAAACCAAAAGGATTCATCTTAACAACCACAGGGATCTGGGAGAGGTGTTTAAATTAGAATTAAAATAGTATTCCTTTTCCAGTTAGCATTAAAATAGTTCTTAACTCCTTCCTAACCCTGACTCGGTAGTGAAAAGAACCATCAGTTCATCAGCAGAGAGATGCAGAACTTCCCTCAGAAGAAAGTCACCACAAGGTCCCTCTTTCCCCACCCTTCTCATTTTTTTTATACAGGGTGTTTCATATATTTGAGCCCAGGAAAAGAGCTGTTTGGTATTAAAATAGCAAAAAATAAGTTTGTTATTACCTGCCACAAGGCTCACAGAGAACCGAATCTGCCTTGAGTGGTGATGTTTAATCTCTCTCTGTACATTGATTTTGGTGTGGAACAGAGGAGACAATTATCAAGCTGCTGAAAATTTGCAGGGTGTCAAAACTCTGCAGGTTTGGGGTGGAGCTTAACTGTTTCTAATCTGAAATTTAACAGCATCCCTGTTAGAAAAGGGCTTTTGCTGAATAAAACAGCCATTCTGGGCTATTTTTTGTGTGTGTACTGAGACACAGAATTAAAATGAGAAATTTCTATTTTATTAAGTGAATTCCACCACTTGGAGCAGTATTTTATTTTTCTGTTAATAAAAATCAGTTTGGACAAAAATCTGCTTTCCTTTTCTTTACATCTTTGATCTTCCTTGCTCTTCTGTAAGGAGCCAGAGATGCAATAAGTTAAGGTGGGAATGTGTTAAGTGACAATGAGGGAAGGGGACAAAGGGGAAAGGCTCAGAACCTGCCAGTCACTACTGGAACATCATACAAAATATTTCCAAAATTCAGGAATAAAAACTACATGCAGAAGGACAGACAGGCTGCTTGATACCCACTAAATACCCGACAGGTGCTTCCACAGGTTTCCACCAGAGTTGAGGTGCTGCGACACTCAGCCTAGAGAAGCCAAGATGACATCTACAGCTGTTTCTTCTTTGCTTCTTGCTGTCACCTGCATGGTCACACCATCTCCAAGTGCAAGTCTGGACCTTAGCAGCACATCGCAGCCACCTCTGTATACACCTGGGGATAAAGCAAGGTTGAAGAGGTTGAGGAAAGCTCAGAGATCTACAGGCCTACCCCAAGAGTCGATAACCTGCTGACTGCAAGAGAAATTTAGTTTTAGAGAGAGGGCAAATGACAAACTACTAAAATCCTAGAATCACAGAATGGTAGGGGCTGGAAGGGACTTCCATGTATCATCAAGTCCAAACCCCCCCAGCAAAGCAGGATCACCTTGGCAGGCCACACAGGAATGTGTACAGGTGGGTTTTGGAAGCCTCTGGAGAAAGAGACTCCACAAGCTCTCTGGGGAAGCACTTGAGGTTAGAAGCTTCAAGCTCTTGAGGCCAAGGCTGGAAATAACAGGGACCATCCTGATTAAACACAATCAGCAAGGCTGCTGCAGGGCTAGGCTGACTTGAGTAGGCAAAAAACAGAAAGTGGTAGCTGAAGCTCATTGCCTGTTTGAGAAGGCATCACATGGTTTAATTGTCTTGAAGGCACAGGCCATCAGCTCAGTGCCCCTGATGTTCAAGGAGGAACAGTCCTCCTACCCTTCAATTGGAGAGCTTGAAAGAGGCAATTCAGATTACAGGATGAGCGAACTCCAGTCCCACTTCAACATCACTATGCAGATACACCTGGAGTTAACAAAAATACTGAAATAATCAATCAAGATCTGACAGAGTCCCATCAGGTGGGGAAGGGAAAGAACCTCTGGAGATCATCTAGTCCACCCCCACTGACAGAGTCACCCACAGCAAGTTGCTTAGGATCACAACATCCAGGTGAGTTTGGAATCTCTCCAGAGAAGGAGACTGATAACCTCTCCAGGCAACCTGCTCCAGAGGTCTACCACCCTTGCAGCAAAGAAGTTTCTCCTCCTGTGTTTCAGTTTGTGCCCATTGCCCCTTGTCCTGTCACTGGGCACCACTGACAAGAGTCTGGCCTCATCCTCTTGCCCCCAACCCTTTAGCTCTTACTGAGCATTGAGCAGATACCCTCTCAGGCTGCTCTTCTCCAGGCTCATCAGCCCCAGGGCTCTCAGCCCTTCCTTCTCACAGATCTGCTCCAGGCCCCTCAGCATCTTCCCAGCCTCCTCTCAAATCTCTCTGGTAGTTCCCTGTCTCTCTGGAACTGGGGAGCCCAGAACTGGACCCAGGACTCCAGCTGTGGCCTCACTATTTCAGAGTAGAGGGGGAGGAGAACCATCCTCCACCTGCTGGCTACACACTGTTCATGCATTTCAGGAGACCATTTGCCTTCTTGTCCATGACAGCACATTGCTGACTCATCGTGAACTTATCTCCATCAGAACTTCCAGATTCTTCTCCACAGATCTGCTCTCCAGCAGGTCACCCCTCACCTGTACTGGTACAGGGCATTATTCCTCCCTAGGGGCAGGATGCTGCACTCACCCTGGTTGTACTTCTCTGATCTTTGTGTCATTCTCACTTCAGTTCTGTTTCAACAACAAATAACTTCATACAAAGTTGTGATGGCACTTCACTTCCAGGGACTGCACAAAATCCTAGCCCGGTGCCACCAAACAAGAAGCAGGGAGTACTGCAGGGCAATTCAGAATGTTTCTTTAGTGCCATAAACTTGAAACCAGTATGGTTCAAGGAACCTCTTTTTCTTAGATAACCTCAGGCAAGGAATTTAGTGGGATGTGGAGAGGTTCTTCATTCAGAGGATTTACTACTGTGCTTACAGGTAGAATTATTTGCATTCCAAGAGAGACAGAGTCTAGCTTGAGGACAGCTACAACAGCAGACTCCACATTGCCAACAAGTTGCTGGTTCAGTTCAGCTTTCTACAGCACAAAAGCTCGAGGTAAAAGCAAAACCTCTCAACCCATTTCCCTTCCTTTAATAAAAATCTGTGGCACATGGAAGCATGGAATGGTCAGCAGGGTGAGATAGAAGCATGGAGAGCAGCAGGGTGAGTAACTTACCAGCTAAGTAGAGTGTGTGAGAATTTTTGTTCTCTGGCACTTTATCTGATCTCTCACAGGGCTGCATGCCCAAGAACCTGATGATCTTATTGACAGCTTCTGCATTCAGAGATTGAAGAAAAATTAAGTGACCACCAGGTTGGTGACAAACTTCGTGAGAACTTGTTTGCAATCAAAACAAAAAACATCCTCTGTGCACCCAGGTGGCTAAAACATTTCTAGTTTGCAGCCTTATTTGCAGCCCCACTGACACATCAACTTTCACAGAATCACAGCATCTCCTGGCTGGAAAAGACCTGAAGATCGAGTCCAATCATAACCTAACATCTCCTGTACACAATTGTTTGACCATGTCCTTTAGTTCCTCATATGAAAGTCTTTTCAACACCTTCAGGAATAGTGACTATATCACTCCCCTGGGAAGTGCCATGTCCCTTATGCTGTCTGAACAGCCAAGAATGAATCCCCTCCACCAGCTGCAAGCAAAAGAACGCTGCTAAGCTTCCACTCACTGAACTCCCAACTCCGCAATCACAAAACCTTGTTGCTGAGACATGTTGGAAGGCATCAAATTCCGCTCCTACCACAGTAAAGATGTCCCCAGCATGGCAGATTTCAAGAATCATAGAATGGCTTAGATTAGAAGAGACCTTAGAGATCACCTACTCCAACCTCCCTGCCGTAAGCAGAGACGCCTCTCAACTAGGCTTTGTTGCTCAAGGCCTCATCCAACCTGACCTTGAACACCTCCAGGCAGGAGGCATCCACAGCCTCCCTGGGCAATCTGTTCCACCCTCATACTAAAGAACTTCTTCCTAACATCCACTCTAAGCCTAATCCCCCCCTCAGCTTCAAGCCATTCCCCTTTTTCCTGTTGCTAGACACCTTTATGAAAGTCCCTCTCCAGTCTCCTGTAGTTTCCCTTCAGGTACTGGAAGGCAGCTATAAGGTCTACCTTAGCAGAGGTGCTCCAACCTTAAATCATCTTTGTGCCCTCCCTCTAGAGTCACTCCAACAGTTCTATGTCCTTCTTATGGTGGGGACACCAGAACTGGATGTAGTATTTGAGGTGGGGGTCTCACAAGTGCAAAGAGGCAGAATCACCTCTTCTGAGCTCCTGGCCACACTCCTCCTGATGCAGCCCAGGACACAGCTGCCTTCTGGGCTGGATGAGCACACTGCTGGCTCATGTTGTGTTTCTCATCAATCAGTACACTCATGTCTCTTTATTCAGAGCTGCTCTCAACCCACTCTGCACCCAGCCTGTATTTGTGCCTGGAACTGACTCACCCAGATGCAGGATCTGGCACTTTGACTTGTCAAAACTCAGTGGCACTGAGTTGGCACTGGCCCACTTCTCA
>VWYK01038366.1:22630-34336 GCA_013399775.1 Semnornis frantzii | reverse complement strand
GAGGTTTGAATAGGGCATGAAACCATTCTGCTNCCCACCGGAGGTTTGAATAGGGCATGAAACCATTCTGCTTCCCCCCCTCCCCACCTCTGGTTCTGGGGGTTTGGAATGTAAAAGGTGTCAGGTACCTTACCCCACCCACCCTGGCAGGTCTGAACTGGGGAGAGCAAATTGCCCCAGCATAGAGATATGGCAGTGGGACACATTATCTAGTGGGACTTTGAGGAGACTGCTACGTCAGACTTTGAGAGGGTTTTAAGAGGGACTGTCAGATGCTGCCTGCCTGTGGAAGGGATCTGCCTCTGCCATAATTGTGGGTATACTGGGAGCAGCCTGAGCTTTACCCTGTGTTGCCCCACGATCTGCACTTCAAGGCACTGCCAGACTGCTGACAGGGAGCCAAGGGACTGTCTCTGAATTCCTACCGCACCGCCGTGGGTAGCGCAGACGTTCCCTAGGGCTCCAGGCTGCCTTTTGTTTGGCAAAGCTTTTTTTTTTTTAATATAGCAAACCTTTTCCAAGCCTTCTGATTTTTCTGAGTTACTAAATTCGGATCACAGCAATCCTCAGCGGCACACGATGGCAGAGAGCAGCTCTGTCTGCAGCTTTGTTCTCAAGAAGAGGCCTGGCGGCGGGCAGGGGCCGGCGTAAGCAGCCGAGCAGCAACCAGGAGCAGGGGAACAGCGGTGAGGAGGACAGCACCGTGGTGCAGAAGGTGCGGCGGCAGCAGGCTCCCAATGCCATGATCCAGAAGATCAGGAAAAGCACAAAGGAGAGGACCTCATACGCTCTCAGCAGCAGTGATGATGAGGACTGATCAAAGGAGATTGCAGTCACTTACAAACCAACAAAGTCAGCGGAACCTGATGGCCCAGAAGACATGGGAGCCACAGCAGTGTATGAACTGGACACGGAGAAGGAGAAAGATGCCCAGGCCATCTTTGAGCACAGTCAGAAGATCCAGGGGGAAAGATAAAATTTACCATGGCATTAACAACTACCAGAAGTATGTGAAGCCCAAGGACACACCAATGGGAAATGCCTCTTTAGGGATGGTCAGAAAAGGACCCTCCAGAGCACCTACAGGCCACAGTGTGCTGGGACTACCAACCTGACATCAAGGACTACAAGGAAAGTGGCTTCTGTGGCTTTGGAGACAGCTGCAAATTCCTCCATGACCGCTCGCACTACAAACACAGCTGGCAGATCAAACGGGAGCTGGACAAAGGCTGCTACAGAGTCAGTGATGAGGAGAACTATGAGGTGAGCAGTGATGAGGAGGACATGCCCTTCAAATGCTTCACCTGCAGAAGTTCCTTCAAGAACCCTGTGGTCACCAAGTGCAGGCACTACTTCTGTGAGAGCTGTGCCCTCCAGCACTACCATGTCTGTGACAAGCAAACCAACAGAGACTTCAATCCAGCAAAAGAACTCATGGCAAAACTGGAAAAACACAAAGCAGAGGAAGAAGAGGAGGAAGACCAACAGCATTCAGAGCATGGAGAGGATCCACAATAGCGGAGCACCCTGTTTTGTATCTAGCTGAGTAAAGCTTTGATGGGGGGCAAAAAATAGAAAAAAAAATTCAAAGGGGCTGCATGCAGTGTAACATCTGGGGGTTTTTTGTTTGGTGGGGGGTTTTTTTGTTTGTTTGGTATTTTTCTTTCTTTTTTCCTGAATCAGTTGAGAGGTATTTGTTTTTCTCTTCACATAGTCTTTTGGTTTATGGATTTCTAGCATAAGTATAGCTAAGGTCAAGAGTTTAGAACAGGGATGTCACAGGATGTTCTGCAAGCTATGGGATAGATGCTTGGGGTGCATGGACAGCGTGTGCTGGACCCCTGCAGCCTATCAGCTAGGGACACACCATGTGCCTGCCTGCAGATATTCTACAAATGTAGCCTTCTGATGCAGTAAAGTGTTTGACTTTATCACCATATTGGTGTGTCTGTGTCCTTCTGGTCCCTGCACGAGGAGATGAAGAGACCCCAGCAGGCTCTCTCACATGCCAAGATTGGGTGGGATTTATAGGCAGATAACCTGGAGAAGAGAAGGTTCTGGGGACACCTTAGAGCTGCCTTCCACTACCTGAAGGGAGCTACAGGAGTGCTGGAGAAGGACTTTTGGCAAGGGTTTGGAGTGACAGGGGGCAATGGCTTTGAGCTAGAAGAGAGGAAACTGAGACTGGAGATAAAGGAGAAATTCCTGACAGTGAGGGTGGTGAGACACTGGCACAGGTTGCCCAGGGAGGTTGTGGATGCCCCCTGCCTGCAGGTGTTCAAGGCCAGGCTGGATGAGGTTTTGAGCAGCCTGTGCTGGTGGGAAGTGTCCCTGCCCCTGGCAGGAGGGGTAGAACTGGCTGATCTTTGGGGTTCCTTCCAACCCGAACCACTCTGAGTCTTTGAAGCCTGCCTGTGGCCATCCAAGTGAAGTCCAGCAGCCTTGACCCTTCTGTGGTGCTGGTGACAGAGTCTTTTGTAGAAAAGAGAAGCAAAGTTTGTGTGCAGTGCAGCTACCTCTGCCACTCCTGTTCTTTAGAACAAAGTCACCTTTTAGAACTTGCTGTAATTCTTTTCCTCCATTCCTTGTTAGTTTTGACATCTTTCATAAAGATGACAGACAGAAGCAATGCTGAAAGCCTTGGAAGGGTGCAGAGCAGGCATCAGGAAGAGCTTGCACACCACAGAAGACTGTGCCAAAACCAATGAGCTGACAAGGATCACTTTGCCCTGTAGTCTGAGCACTCTGCATGCCAGATCTTTCACCCCATGTTCTACAGGCTACAAGGAAATCAGATTGACATCTCCTCACAATCTAGCACCATCTGCTGCAGAGCAGAGGAAGGCATTTGAAGAGAAGAGATCTCTTAGCAGGAGCCATTCCATTTTTTACACACACCTTAAGTAGTCAAAAGTAGTCCTGCGTTTACAAATGTGCAGCTTGACCTGACTCCAGTGAGCCTTTGGGGAGGACCATTTGAGGAAGGCTTTCCAGCTGGGGATTGTCATTTACTGCCAGGTTTGGCACTGCACTGAAATCCATTTATTCCCTAAAACCCTCAGCTGAGAGCAAGGGAGAGGAAGGTCTGGTTGGAAGTGTGGAGCAGCAGAGCTTCATGGAAGAGATTAATAGAGTCATAGAATCATTAAGGTGGGAAAAACCCCTAAGGTCATCAAGTCCAACCTTCAGTCACATGTGGAAGCTATGGTTTTTATAACACAACTTAGATACCATCCCAACGCAAGAGAAGGATGGGATTTCACCACAGACAAATTCTCCTCACCACCAGACAGTATTTTAATTTGCTAATTATATTCTTCAGCTGTTTTTAATAGGTCCTCACAACAAGGTTGGGGCTTTGCTTTTTTTTTTTCTCTCAGCTATAACCAAAGCATGAAGCATTATACCAAACAAATTCAATTACTATTTATTATTTAATTTTAACTATATGCATACTACTCAAGTTCTAAGTTTCTTTTCTCCCCTTATAAAGTTTTTGGAAGGCTAAGGACTTTTTGAATTTGCCCACAGGCTCTTTGCTGAGGCAGCTCTGAACTCCCCACCACAGTCAGCCTTTTGGATTTTGCAGTAAAAATACTACCAAAAGTACTCTCTGTGCTTTTTCATCTCCCTTGGTGAGCTACTGTAGAGTGCAGAGCACTGGGAAATGGCAAAGTGGAAGCTGCACACAGATAAATAGGACTCAGAGCTGAAATGTATTTTTAGTGCTCCGATTTTCTGAATGGAGCTTTTAAAAAGAGTCAAACAACTCTCTGATGCTCTCAGAACCAGCCAGGCACTCCAAAGTCAAAGGCAGGCTCCAGCTGCTCTGACTCACCAGAAGGTTTCACAAACTACAAAGGCTCCACCTCTGCCCATTCTCTCTGGTGTTTTCTCCATGCATACAACTGTTTTATTCACCTGCAGTGAGGTCAGAGTGATAGAAACAGCAAAACAACTCTGAATTATTCCTTAGCCTCCAAACCTTCCCTTGTTGATGTTGGCTTTCTAAACCCTTTTCAGATCAGCACTGCAAATTACCTGATACCAAACCACTCAGGAGCAAGCAGCCTGCAATGTCTAGAAAACAGCACACCCAGAAGCCCTTCCTTTGCCCTTGGAATGGGATCATACATTCCAAAGCAGAAGAGGTACAAAATTATGAAGCACTGAAACACCAAAACCAGACCCAGCCACAAGCCTGCAGGCAAACCTTGTGAGCTTTGCTCATAGTTTTCCATCCTGTTTCAGAACATCAGCCCTGAACACAGCTGAATTTACACATCAGCTCTAATGACCTATTTCTCCAGCTCTGGGTTTTTTTTCCAGTTGCTAAGAAACTTCTTTCTCCTGTTTCTTATAAAATACAAGTTTGTAACATCCCACACACTGTCAGCATTTCTCATTGAGTTGACTTTGAATATACCTGAAAGCATTTCCTTGCTTCAAGATTTTATCTGCTATGGTCCAGTGAACTTGAACCTGACCTTGACATGCTGCTCTGTACCTCCAGGTGATAATTCAGGAAGCAACTGCTCACAGTCAGGTTTAACATCACTCTCCTCAGACAGTTTGGAGGAAAACAAAAAGATCAAAACCAATCCTTGACCCTCACCCTTCTCTGACCTGAAGCCAAGTGCAGTTAGATTTTTCTTCCATGCTCATGTCTCCCTGTCACAGAGAAAGTTTGGATCCAAGGCTTGCTGCTCACTGCATCAGGTTCAGTTCCAGGGAGTCTCTTTTTCTGTGTTGAAAACNCAGCAAGCCTATGAGTGAAGTAGACATCACCACTGTTTTCCTTCACAGCCTATAGTACAAATTTTCTCTATTAAAAATATTCCAATTAGCTCAAACCAGCACAAAAACACAGTTCACACACACAACAGCTACTTCAAAATGGACTTCCAAGCACATAACTCCTGGTGAAAATAGGAGAACAGTTCCCTCAAAATACCTTCAGCACAAACACACCCAGATGAACTCATAAGCCTTTCTGAAGCAATACATCAGTTCTTTGTTAGATCAGAGTTGTGGCTGCAGAAAGGCAGCACTAAGAACAAAACACATTCTCATACCCACCGCAGAGCTTTCTGATCAGATCTCACCTGCATGTGTGTGAATTTAAATGAGTTTAAAGGACCCGAAGAGGCCACAAAGATGCACAGAGAGCTGCAGCAGCTCTGCTATGAGAACAGGCTGAGAGAGTTGAGGCTCTGCAGCCTGGAGAAGGCTTCCAGGAGAGCTTGGAGTAGTCTTCCAGTATCTGAAGGGGGCTACAGGAAGGCTGGGGANCCCTGTGTAACCGGGGGGCCACCAGGCCCCCCGGCCTTTAGATCACCTCCACCAGTCACCCAGTGTGCACCATGGGGACTCACCAGCAATGATGGGAGGAGGATTCCTCTGCCCAGTTGGGCAAGCTTAGAGCTTCTGCCTTTCCTGGGGCTGGTTATAAAGGGGAGTGGGCAGGGAGGGCAAAGTGGTCACACCTGGGGTGGGAGGAGACTCCAGCAGCTCCCAGATTAGAAAAGGGAGTGGGCAGGGAGGGCAAAGTGGTCACACCTGGGGTGGGAGGAGACTCCAACAGCACCCAGGTGCTGTGATTTGGGGTGTAAAAAGAGAAAATGCAGTGTAGAGTGGTAAAAGGGAGGGGGAGCTGAAAGGAAGAAGATAAAGAAGAGGATATAGATGAGGGAAAGAAAAGAGATGGAGAAGAAAGAGATAGAAAGAAAAGGAGGAAGATAGGGGAAATTTGAGTTGGAGAAGAAAGGAGGGATAAGTGAGATTAGAAAAAAAAATGGACTGTGTTCAAAAAAAAAAAGTGGCTCTGCTGTGGCAGGGAGGTTAGACTGGATGATCTTTTGAGGTCCCTTTCAGCCCCTAACATTCTGTGATACTGCCAGGACTTCTCTTTGCAAGGATAGTTTGCAGTATATTCCACCTGTAGCAAGCTAACAGTTAGCTGCTCTTCCTTTGTTGCATGTAGCACCAACAGGACCATGGAGTGTGTGACACGGGGGCAGTCTGCCTGCAGCTCCTTGTGCTCAGTCATCACCACCCTGCAATGCCCAAAGAACTCCTCCTACCTACATCACTGTCAACTTTTTTTCAACAATACTTTTCTTGAGCTCTCCTCCCTGCTTGGTCCAACGATGTCTTGCAGTGACAGGGCAAGGGGCAATGGGTTTGAAGTGGCAGAGGGGAGATTGAAAGTGGATGTTAGGAGGAAGTTCTTTACAGTGAGGGTGGTGAGACACTGGCACAGGTTGCCCAGGGAGGTTGTGGCTGCTCCTTCCCTGGAGGTGTTCAAGGCCAGGTTGGAGGAGGCCTTGAGTGACCTGTGCTAGTGGGAGGTGTCCCTGCCTATGGCAGGGGGTTGGAACTGGATGATCCTTGAGGTCCCTTCCAACCTTACCATTCTGTGATTAATGCAAGAGTCTTGGAAGCAATAATCTCTAAGTATGCAGAGCCATTGCCTTGCTCAGAAGTGATCTGGTCCTCCTTGAGTACTGTCCCAGCAACCAGACCAAAACCTAAAGTCCTTTGCATCTCAGCAGGCTGCACCTCTCACTTCCATGTCAAAGAACTTGGCAAATTTTAAATCAGTTCCTGCAGCTCGATTGGGAAAAGCAAATATTCAACACCTTCACAAAACCAGGTTAATTGAAGTTGTTAGTGAATCAGGTAATTTGAGGTTGTCTAAAGCTGCAAACTCAAGCCTGACATTTAAGCCATTTGTCAGGTTTAGAGAAGCGAGACCTAGAGCCCTGCTCTGCAGGACCTTGCCCTCCAGCTTGGTCACTCCCAGTTCCATTGATCTCCCGTGGGTAACGCCAATAACTGCAGCACTGACCAGTGAGAGGTGTGGCAGAGTTTCATACTGAAGCTAAGGTCAGTGGGAAAGCAAAATTACCCCCCAGATCCTTACAGTCTGCTTCTTGGTATTCCTTTCCACCTCCTGCCAGATGCCCCTGGGTTTCCTGATGCAATTTCCATGAAAGGCTGGTACAGAGTAAGTCAAAAACCATCAAACCTCTCTCAGGTTAAAAACACAATAAAATGGGAAGATGCTCAAATCAGTTGTTTTTAAGAGAATACCTGAGCATGAATTTTTAGGAGCTGCAAGACCAGTCCTCAGAATGTTTAGACTACTTTCTAACAACACCCAGAAGTCATCCCCATGTGTGCATTCCTCTTTGTTTTCAACTCCCAGCAAGCAAATATTCTGTTCTGTCCTTCACTTGTAAATGCAGCTCTTCACTATTCTCTGCCTGAATTCACTCAGATAAACCTGAGTCCTCGCACAGAAAACAAGGCAGGGAACTCTTGTAATTAAATCTCTATGGTCCTTGAGCAAACAAACCTCTCAACAAGTAACATTTAAAGGAGATGATTTTTCTTCAGCCTCACAACTGTTCTTTCTGCCTGTGCTTTCTACTTTTCATGGGTCAAAACAACATGTTTTTCTCATCTGGAAAGCTCTTTTCCTTTTTGTCCTGCAAACGTGGCTAGTTGTTTCTCCCACATGATAAAATGAAGAGAACATGCTCACTTGGCTGCAGTTCTCAAGATTTACAAATTCAGAAACTAAAATCAGTTGTTCTTTAATTTTTTTTTTTTCCTAGTTGCAAATGACAGCCAGACAGGAGCCGTGGCAGAGCTAGATGCTGGGAACACAATGGGCAGTCAGCCGTGGAGATGCTAAGGCTGCAAAACCCAGAGCTTGTTGTGCCCAGGTGGGGTCTGCGATCCGCTCAGCCCAGAACCTGGCACCTGCAGGGGTTTCATCCTAGGTCAGACCCAAATGTGCCCCCAGAGAAGCCGCAGGGAGCAGGAAGCGCCACGGCCGGCCCCAGGCGCAGGCACTGCGAGCTGCGACCCAGCAGGCCACAGCCGGGAGGATGCTCCGCGACCCCTCCCGCACCGCTCCGACCCCCGCCGGCACCTCGGGGCCACGCCGCAAGGCATGGGCTGGCCAATAGGAGCGCGGGCCGAGGCAGACCCCAGCCAATCAGCGGCCGCACCGCCGGCGGTGCCCAGCGGAGCCCGGGAGCCGGTGCTGGCGGTGCGGGGGGCGAAGCGGAGCCCCAGGGCTGAGGGCGCTGACCGCCCCCGGCTTTTCCCCGAGCTTCAGGCACTGTCTGTGCCAGGGAGGCTTTGGGAGAGGGCTGCCGCCTCGGCTCTGGCCCGAGAGGCTGCAAACACAGCACCGAAATACACCAAAACGAAACACAGGAAGAGCAGAGCAGAGCAGAAGAATAAGGAAGAGTCCTGAAGACACGAGAACATTGCAGAACACCAATAGCCGCCCAGCTCTGCTCGCGAGTGGGCTGACACCACGCACAGACCCGCGGGAAGCTGCACCCTAGCGCAGTGACCCTGCGCAAGCTCCGCTCCGCGCTCCCCGCTGCCCTGAGCCCAGCAGAGCATCCCCCGCGGGCTACCGCAGCTGCCCTGCGTCCGCGGCTCGGCGCCGGAGTGCGCGGCGCTGCCAGGGCAGGGGCGGGGGGCAGAGTAAAGCATGTTTTGTTCTGGTTGTCTGGTCCTTCGCGGTTGGTTATGTTTAGTTCTGTCCGTGTTGTCCTTCTCAACTGCAAGACCACACCAGCGGTTCAGGCACGCAGAGCGCCGACCCACAGGAACCGGCTGCCAGAGGTATCTGGGTTTGGCAAGGCGGCCCGGACGTTAGAACACCTCTGATAAAACACACAAAGCTCAGTGACCTGCGAATAATTCCCGGGCCACAATTCCGTTATTCCATCATGCCGTTATCCCACCCTTTCCACGATCTCATGGGGTACCTGACACATCTCCCGCCAGCCCTTCCTGAAGAAGGCAACAGATAAATATTGCAATGAAGAACTAACCGGCTAAACCCCACTGCTGTACCTGGCAACAGCACCCCCGGCTCCACCAGCAGAGGAACAAGATCTCGAAGGAAAAAGCTTTTCCGTTTTACTTTCATGACAGAAACACAACTTGTGTCCCGAGATAAAAAGGAATCAAGTGGGTGGGTGCTTAGTGCTCTAGCCCAGGCAATAAAGAACCTCCAACTGGTAGATCTAAATCGGCTGTTTGTTCTAAGACGATATCCTACAGCTGGTGAATCTAAAGCAAACCTTTGAAGGAAATCCGAGCCTGGCACTCGGGTTGCCGTTTCTTGTTGCTGTCAAGCGTGTTTAGCCTTAAACGGAGGCTCGTTTCTGCAGATGAGATTCTTTCAGATGCTGGCAGTAATTTCTGTTTTACGCCGTGTGGCACCTACACCCTGCACCGAAACAGGGCTCGATCCTGGAAACCCTCAGCCAGTATCAATCAGAAAGATTCACCATCTGCTTCAGAAGTGAGAGTAAAAAAGTGGGACTCCCTCTTCCCTCCTCTGCCTCCCGCCCCTAGTCCCAGCTCCCACCGAAAGCACCAGCTGGCCCCGGAGTGGCAGAGCTGCAGCGTGTTGTGAGATGGCTGGGAGGATTTTCCAGAGCAAACATATTTTGCTGACACTATTTTTAAATTTGAAGCCGCTGCAGGTTTTTCATACCAACAACGTAAGGAGACTTTTTTCTCCTTACTGATTAAAAAAATAAAATAAAATAAAATAAAGTAACAACCATTCTAAAGATTGTTTGCCAAAAGGGTAGGTTTGACAGAAGACCGACAGCTAAAGCAGACAAATAATACTCAGCATTTTTACATCTCCGTGGGAAAAAAAAAATATATCGTTTTCCAAAAGTCACAGGCATAGGGAAGAGTGGATTGGATTTCCTTTGGGTTTTGCTGTTTGTTTTTCTTTTGATGGATTTTGTTTGGGGTTTGCTGTTAGGGATTTTGTTTGTTTCTTTGTGCTTTGTTCGATTGTGTTTGGGGTTTTTTGCTGATTTGGTTGGTTGGGGTTTGGGCCTTTTTTTGCTAAGTGCTAGCAGGAAAACATTCAGACAAAATATTCGCGGGCGAATTCTTTAAAGCTCGACCCAATAGTAGTGGATATAGCAGGATCTAGGCTGAACTGATCCTCAGAAGCGTTGTGGAAAACGATTAAATCCTGCTGGCAGCACTTCAGAGAACGACTCGACAAGCACCAGTTTGTCAGTAGCTTTATTTTTTTTCTCCTTTTTTCTTCTTTTTTTTTTAAAAAAAATCGCATGACAAACTGGAACCAGGACCAAAATACTGTATCCACTGTACATCATTCATTAGAAAACAAACATACACCACATTTGTATTCTACCAAACAGAGTGTGTTTCCTTTAAAATTATATAGTGCGTGCTTTGAGACTCATGCTTTTCAATATTTATTTTACATCTCTTACTCGAATATTATCTGCTATAAATAATTGCAACTTGATCAAACGGTGCACCTGTTATATGCAAACCTCTTCAGCGCTGTGTGTGGCTTTCTCTTGCTTTTTATTCTTTCTTTCTTGAAAAAAAAAATAATAATAAAAGAAAGCTGTTGGTATTGCTTTATTAGGTCCCGAGAAAGCACATCTGAGATGTCGGATAAAGTGTAGAGATGCCAGAGGTGCTTGCAGCCCCTGGACTGCCCAGTTCGGGAGGCTGGAAACAGCGACGGGAGAGCACATAGAAAAAAATCGTTTCCAAAAGGCACAATTTCCTCCACACAAAGGTACAATAAAAATATATGGCCACTGAAGCATGGGCTCGGTGCCTTTCCGGGGGGATCCCGGCCCCGCCAGGGTTTCTCCCCTCTCCCGACCTTCTCCCGGCAGTGCAGACAAAACGGCGGCGGGAGACTCGGGACCTCCCGACCGCCCCGCCACCGGCGGGGTCTGCCAGCCCGCACGGCCTCCCGGCGCCACCCCGGGAGGCCAGGGACTCAGAGTTCAGTGTGAAGGAAGGCTGCAGCCGGCCTCCCGCCCCTGCCCCACCCCGGGCCTCCTCCTGCATCACTGCTCGCGGTTCCGGCTGCCGCTCTCCGGGTCGCTCTGGTCGTCGGTGAAGCAGACATCCACATCGCTCTCGTTGTCAGTCTTTTGCTCCTGCTCACCGGGCTGCGCGTAGCCAGAGTCACTCTTGTCCTCGGCCGCCTTGCCGAGGCTTTGCCCGGGGTGTCGGGACTTGACGTGGCGCTCCAGGTCGCGCCGCCGCACCAGCACCTTGCCGCAGTACTCGCAGCGGTAGGGAGTGTTGCCCTCGGCGTGCAACCGGATGTGCTTGTTGAGGTTGCTGGGGTCCCCGAAGGGCCTCAGGCAGACCTTGCACTTGAGCGGCTTGTAGCCGGTATGAGTCCGCATATGGATCTTCAGCCCGTACTTGCGGGAGTACAGCTTCCCGCAGTACAGGCAGAGGTGCCCAGTTTTGGGTTTGCCGCCGGCCCCCGCCGCCGCCCCAGCGGGCAACGCTTCCAGCCGGCCGCGACCCTTCTCCGCCGCCAGCTCGGAGAGCTGCTGGGTGTGCATGGCGATCTCCCGGTCGATGCTGGCCAGCGAGCCCAGCTCGGCGGCGTGCAGCCCGGCCGCCGGCCCCCCAAAGTACGACACGGACTCAGGGTACTTGAGGAGGCCGCCGAGATGTAGCTTAAGCGGGTAGTAGGGAGCGGCACCGTAGAGCAGCTCCCCGTTGTAGACGGTGAGCGGCATCACAGGCAGCCCGCACTCCCCCGCGTAGGCCTTCAGCCCCTCGAAGGGCGGCAGGGCGAAGCGCTCCAGAGCGCCGCCGGACAGCGGCGGGTAGCGGGCGGGGGGCAGCGCG
>VWYK01038366.1:5308-20646 GCA_013399775.1 Semnornis frantzii | reverse complement strand
GGGTTTTTTTTTTTCAGCATACTATTCACGAAAGAAGAACACTTCAGCATTTTGAAGCACTCATTCTGGGTTCGTATTAATTAGTCTGTCAAACGTGTGGTCGAAGACACAGGATCGGGTCCGTCTGTGGCTAAACCTTGTTTCGGCGGGACGAGGAAGGTGCTCCATGCTGGGCGCTTCTCCCAGGTCTGAGCTTTCTGAGGCGGGTACCATCCCTGCTGGGGGAGTGGACACATAACTCAGCACGATGTCCTTCTTCCTGAAGCCAAAACTTCAGGACACACAATCCAGCATCGTGTCCTGCTTCCTGCCGCTGAAACTTCAGAGCCCGGCGCTTGCGAGGAGGTGACCCTCCACACTGCCCCTGGGAGGGGGCACAGGGGCGTGACCACAAGTTTCGTTTCTGGGCGCAGAACGAGGAGGGATTTCGTCTCTCGCGCTTCGCAGGACTCGGGTGGGAAGTGAGCAGCCAGCGTCAGCGGTTTCAGCCGCATCCTGGTCATCCTGGGGAGCAGCCAAACCTGAAGGGCGGACAGGGCTCAGCCCCTCGCCGAATTGTTTCCTTGCTTCCTTCTCAGGGGCACCGCCAAGCTGAAGCATCTTCCCGGTGGGGCAGGTGCGCTTCCCTCGTTGGCTTAGCCCGAGGCGAGCCGGTACCGAAGAGTCGTACCGGGCAGCCCAGCCGAAGATTAGCGGAAGGATGCACCCATGGCCGGGGAACCCCCACGGGGTGAACGCTGAGGGCTTTCATCTTCTTTGTGCGCCTCACCCACCTCCCCACCCCCTTTCCTGTGATGTCACCTCATAATTTTTGGTGTCATTTCAGCTAAAAATCAGCTTGCAGATCGAAACGAGCGGTCCCAGCCGGGTGTCTTCTCCTTCCCGATGTCCTCGCATATCCTTATCTGAGTGTGGCTTAAAGCCTTAATTTTTCCCTAACGCAATCTAGTTCGCGGGGACTGTCTAGCGACCGTTGAGACTTGGCTGCGGGAATCTGCCCGCGAAATCCCCTGGAAAGATGCTCCGATGCTCTGACCGAGGAAGGCGCCTGACGCTACCCCTGTCTCATAGAAATGCCATTTGCCTGCCAAAAGATCATTAAGTCGTGCCGGTGACGGCAGGGCTGCGGGCACGGGGCCTTTCCGCACGCTCCCGAGTTAATAGATTACCCTTTACAGATAGGCAGATGGAGCCTTGGTTTGAAGGGGGGCAGGTTAAAAGTCACCGCAACTGTGCTGGCATTGATTTTGTTTCTCTGAGGACTCATATTTGAAGGGCCCACGTTTGCTTGCCGCAGTTTGAGCTCTTCTTAAAGGTGCCGGGTTTTTTAAAGGGGTTTGATTTGTTTAATTCAGCTGCTCTGAAATTAATGCCCGCATCTGTACCTTTCTCGTCGTGCGTCGGGGTGGCCGTAACGGGGATGTCGAACCACTGCGCCAGAGGGTTGGAGTACCAAACGGTGAGCTCCTCTCCCGGCTGGACATCTCGCAGCGCCCGGTAGAAAATCTGGGAAGGGGAAAAAGGAAACTTCTTCAGGAGGCTTGACAGGGAGGGGGCAGGTGGCAGAGAGCGGTAGCAGGCCGGCCCGGAGCCGCGACTGTGGTACCTGTCCTCCCGGCAGATCCGCAACAGCCTCCAGTGTCTGCTCTTGGGCGTTTCGGGCAGCCCGGATTAACCCTATCCACTCCAGAGCTGAGCTCCCGGCTTCATCCACTAATTCCCCTCTCACCATCCGCACCTGGAAGACAGGTGTCACCGCTGTCACTTACACGCCAGATGGAATAGAAAGCAAGCAAAAAGCCCACCCGTCCCGCTGCCCGCCCGCTCTGCCATACATGGCCACACAGGGCAGCTCCGGGGGCACCGTAGCAGATAGAGCATCTCGTTCTGCCGCCCGCTTGGCTCTTCCATCCTCACCCACCTTTGGGTAGGATCTCGGTGCCTTTCAAGAGCTGCGGCTGGCCCGGGGGGGTGGCAGCTCTGCGCGGGGGGGAGGATGAAAGAGCTTGGGCCCATCGAGGACCTGCAGCATTGCGGGGGGAAAAAGATTTTCTCTTGGGTAGCACTGGTCCAAACGCACCCTGTTCAGTCAAGTGTTAGGTTAGTAGGGGAAAAAAAAATTCTTTGCTGCCAGGGATTGGAACAGGTTGCCCAGGGAGGTGGTGGAGTCACCATCCCTGGAGGTGGTAAAGAAACGTGAGGCTATAACACTTTGGGACATAGTTTAGTGGCCACGGTGGTGTTGGGCTGAAGGTTGGACTCGATTATCTTAAAGGGCTTCTCTAACCCAAATAATCCTGTAGTTCTGCGTTTCTACGATTCTATGACTCTCGGCTGCTACACATGGGTATATCTTAACGCTCTATTAAACGCCCCAGGTAAGATGCTATTTATTTAGGTTTGGGAAGAGCTTCTGCAGCCTCTGAATCCGTGCAAACAATCGCGACATAGACGAGAGACGGGGAGAGGGGGAGAGGGAAAGTCTCCATAGCCCCATACTTCATAATCTGCTCGCCCATACAAAGAGAAAATGAAGTGCCCATTCCCTGAATGACCGTGCAATAAAAGTCATCGGAACAAAGCAGTCTAAAGCGAGAAACCAAGTGAGCCAGATGAGAAATAAATTTGAGTGGGCTGGCAGAGCGTTTAAAAACAATTAAGGGGCATTAAAAATCCGAGCGGAACGCGTGAGCCGCGGCTGCCCGGGGGGTGGAAAAAGGGCTCTCACCGCTACTCCCTAAAATGTCTGATGGACGGGGCGAGCACCCTGCGGCGCCTCCTCCTCGCTTCTTCCCAGCTCGCACACCGACCGACCCGGCACCCGGTGGCCGGTGGCCGTCCCTCCGTCCCGCTTCCGCTGTGCCGGTTGTTTGCGGCTCCCGAGATGAGAGCTGGCACGGGGCTTTGCGAGAACAGTTGAGCGGCTCCGCGCTGCCCCAACACCTGCGACCCGCGCCCCGCCGCCGCTCCCGGGGACCCCTGGCCCTCTCGCACCACGTTCCTCTCCTGTCTCAGCCAAAGGGTTGGCGGCTGACTAGAGGGATGGGGAGGCTGGGTCGGGGGGGACAAAAAACCCCAGCCAAATGCAGAAATAAATCGGTCCATTCGTTTCTCCCCGCTGCTCGTTCCCCACACAAAACCCGAGGGCTGTGGGAACTGCATGCCCTTGTCTTGTCGGGAAGCCCGGGGCAAGGAGCCAGACGTGGCACGTCCCGGCCGTGCCGGGCAAGGGGCAATGCCCAAGTGAGCGGGGCCGGACCGATGCCCTCCGGCCTCGGGCAGCGGGGCTGCAGCGGTGCTTTCAGCACGTCCATGTCCAAGACGGGGACGAGTCCGCTCCTCCAAGAGAGCCTTGGGGTCCGCTGGCCTCGCCGCGGAGGCCGGCTTACGCTATCGGGGCCCGAGGGCTGGGGAGGAAGGGGAAAGGGCACAGGCGAGAAGGTTTCCTGGCAAAGCCGCGGGGAGACATCTCGGGACGCTCTGGAAACGCTTCCCTCTCCATAGCAGGGAGGATCGAAGAGAACGAGAGGAAGAGCAGCCTCTTCTCCCAAGCCGCCTTCCCAGGAATGGACAAAAAAAAACCCACAAAACAAAAATCGTAAAAAATTAAGGTCCAGCTGTGCAGGAGAGGCAGTAGGAAAATACCTTTTTTTTGGGTCCCGGCTCCCTGCGGTCCGACAGGTACTTGCCCAGTTTGAAGATGCCCGGCACAGGACCCAGGCGCAGCCCGGCCGGGATGCAGCTCTCGGCGCTGACGCTGGTGGCCGGAGCCCGGCTGGTTTGCATCGCTGCGAGCCTCAGGAACCCCAAGGACTGGAGGGGGCCGGAGTGACAGCGGCGGGAGGATGAGCACAGGCGTATCTCCGCCCGCAGAGTGACGCGGAGCTGCGCGGACGGCGGCTTTTGAACGGCAGCAGGAGGGGTACCCCTTGGCAGGGGGATGCTCTGGGGCGCGGAGTTTGGTGAGAGAGTTTGGCTCCTGGAGCAGCTGCGGAGTCCCATCCAAGAGGGTCACATGGAGCCTTTCCCTAACCCTCCTGCATAATCAGGCGGAGTGAATGGCTGGCAGACAATGGGCCAGGCGACCTTCCCATTCCTAAAAATCCAATTTGTCAAGGGCAAAGAAAAGGCGCTGGTGAATCAAAGGTCTGGAGGGACCATTAATCCTCAGCATGGGGTATTGTCCCCGAGACAGTTACGATATTTTAAGTGACAAATCCACTGTATAATTTCTCCATAAATTTTACTTCCTTTTATTGTTCCTCGACAAACCAGTTTTGGAAAATAAGTGACTATTTTAAGTCTACTTGGCTGAGCCTTTTGAGGCTTAATATACTTCAAAGATTTTTAATTCTCTTCCCTTGGCTTTATTGTAAAGGAGATTAAACAAAGAGATGGGGAATGTTTTGAGGACTTGTTAACTTCTATTGATTCCCGGCGTGTGCCATACAGAAATTGGGCAGGTACTTGATGGGAAAACACCAGAAAATACCTACACTTTTTTTTTTCCCTTTTTTTTTTTTTTCCTTTCTTCTTCTTCTTCTTCTTCTTCTTTTTTTTTTTTTTTTTTTTTTTTTTTTTTTTTTTTTTTTTTTTTTTTTAAAGAACGACCATATGACCATTTCAGTGGACTGGTTTCAGGCCAGTAATCTGTTCAGAGGAGCAGCTTTGATCCTTAAGGAGGGCGAAGAGCACAAAATATGGGCCCCTGTAAAACACAAACCTCTGCCTCTGCGAGAGTTGGGGAAGCTGTGTCTGTAGTTTCTGCGATTAAGGCAGGGAGCCAGGAGGAAATAGAGACATACAGTCACCAGGAAACACAGACACGGCCAGCGGATAACGCAGGCGTCCAGCGAACAGCCTACAGCTGGATTCCTCCATTAATTCATCTATAGGTTCCTCTCCCACATGCAAATTCGCCTGCACCCAGGCTGCTTTCGGAGGTGGAACCAGCAAAAAGCGATTGTAAATAAACCTGAAGTGCAGAGGTTCGAGCAGAGAGCATCTATGTCCCTCCTCTTCGCGTTACTATTTTAATTAAGATACAAGAAGGCTCGAGGCTTAAGTCAGCTTCTAATTCAGGCTGAGTAAATGTCCTAGGATTTTGTATTTTTTTTCCCCAGGAGCTGAAAAAGAAAAGGTGTGCGACTTTTCTTCCCCTCTCAGTCCAGCTGTGCCTGTCAGGCTAAGGGTACAGTAACAAATTCAGGTTTCCACTTTGACTTTTTCAGTCCCGCTCGCAGGTTTTTCTCCATAACTCTCCAAAAGGAAGATTTTCCTGAACCTTCCTTGCGGGAAGTCGGATGTGCGGATTCTATCCGTTGTTTTCAGAAACAGCTGTAGATACGGAGTGGTCGGCGGGTTGGTTTTATTAGCAGTGCTGTTACTGGCGGGGTGGTGGTGGTTTGGTTTGGTTTGGTTTCCCTGACGCCTTCCTAATGGTCAGAACTAATAGATTTAAACAGACACCCCCAAAAGACAGAGTTAGAGTTCCGTCTGCCAGTTAGGTGCCAGCTTACCGAGAGGGCTCTTCTCAGGCAAGATAAACCTTGGCACAACGCTTTCGGTGTGACCATCGGTGCCGGTTTTACTCTGGACCCGTTTGCCGCCGTCACGAGTGACACCGTGGGAGCAAGGGCCACGGAGATGGAGGATGACAGAATGCACAAACCACTTGGAACCGGCGCGTCTCAAGAGTTGGAGGTCACAAAGATGCTGTCTCCTTTCCCTGCCTGGCATCGCGCCGGGAGAGCAGCTCCCGCTGCTGCCACAGCATCTGCCCACGCCCGTCACTGTTGGCCCCTCTCCCGCCGCTGCCAGCCGGTTGCTCTCGGCAGCGCACCGGTGTCCGGAGCTCCGAGCTCCGGTGCCCCTGCTAGACCCGCGGCCGGCCCAGCGCTGGCTACCCCGGCCCGGCCCGCACCTTGGAGCTGCCCCGACGGGTTGCGGGAGGGGAGCGGGGGCTGCTGCCGCCTGCTCCGGTTCCCGCGGGCCGTGGACGTGTTTTTAGTGTCGGCACCTATCTGCCTCCCCCGCAGCATCAGTGACCATCGATCGCCTTTCCCCGGGATGCAGTCGCAGGGACCGTCCCGCCGGCGGCGGGGTGGGGTAGGGGGATTCTCTTTTTCACTTCAGGGACGGGAAAGGGAAGGGGAGAGGATGCGGGGAACTGAAGATGACCCCTTTGATCAGCAACCTGAATGGGCTTAAAAAACACCAAACAGATAAACAAGAAGTTGAGGGCGATAAATTTAAGCCATGAACATGTCCCCGTAACCTCTGGCCTGGCCACTCGAGGATGAGCATCTGAGCTGGAGAGAGGGGCTTTTAAGGGACCAAGGTAGCCAACTGCTCCGCCTCGGGAGCTGCTCCCTCCCAGGCCTTAATGAGTCAAAAAGCGTGAACGACACGCGAACAATTTTATCAATAGGAGCATGTAAAGGCCGACTGTGAGGAAAGTTATTTATTAATATAGCCGATTGTGGCTGGTTCCCATCCACTCAGAAAAGAAAAGCCCTTGCTCTGGAAGCATTCACACCAGTTCTCCAATTTTTATTCTGTCCTGTGGCTCAAAGTTGAAGTTCCCCAAGTGAAATAAATTGTCCACAAAAGAGGAAAGGAACCACATTTTCTTTTATTTTTCCTTCCCTAAAAAGGAAGGGTGAAACCGATCTAATGTGCCCACTGGAGCAAGATGCAGCATGAAAGGCCGGGTGTTAAAAGTAAAAGCAGCCTTTGGAGCAAATGGGATGGAAAATTAAATGAAATTAAATAGCTTGAACGACCGTATTGTCCCTTATTAAAAAGACACATTAATTACATGGTTTCAGCTTTATTCAGAGACAATGTTTAGACTCAATCAAAACATTCCACTATCGCTCTTTATATACTTAAACTGGGCTACTAGAGGCACCATTAAAGCCAGATCACTTTTGCCCAGAGATGCGATGAAAGTTATTTTCCTCGGCGGCCCTTATTTATGCCCAGCGCTGAACTGCCGGTGCCCCTGACTAACACTTTGGCACACTGTTCTCCCTGATTTAACAGGTTGCCCCATAATGAGGCATGAATGTTAAGGAACAACAGTCATCCAAAGAGGCACAGTTGCGGAGAGCAATGTCCCACCAGGGAGCTCCATTCAAACCATCAAGCCGCTCCGGCACAGAGAAGGTTCAACACCACATTCAGACCAGCATGAATGCCTGTATACAGCCTCATTATGCCGCCCAGCATCGCCGCCGAGAAGCCAACAAAATGCTGCAAGTTCATTCAGCAGGCCATACTGCGGCGGGGCCGCCCAGCCGCCGGCTCCGCCATGACCTTTTTCCCCAAATGGCTTTGCCCCGCCGAGGAGGCTTTCCCAGGGATGCGGGACGGGATGGACCGGGGGTCCCAGCACTGCTCGGGACTCCGGTGATCAAAGACAGAGAGGGAGGCTGGCTGAGCCCCGGAAACACGGAGATGGTCTTTAAATTAAGAGATCAACATGACTTGAACATTTCTTCCTCTCCCTCTCCCTCTCCCTCTCCCTCTCCCTCTCCTCGTGCTATTTCTCCCTCCACTTCTCCACTTTCTCTCTTTTGGTCTCTTTCTCTCACTGCCCGCCGCCCCACCCCCTTTTTTATTTTTTTTTTTTTTAACCACCTCTCCTCCCTCTCCTCTCCATTCCTCCCCCGTGCCGCAGCCTCCGTGGCGCTGCCAGTGCCCGGTGCCCCGTATACCCGGTGCCGGATGGCAGGACCAGGCGGCTTCGTCCTGGGCCGGCGGCCCCCAACCAGCTGTGCGGTGCAGACGAGATGCGGGTGGGATATTAAAGCAGCTTTTGAATAGTAATTGAGGTTCTCTGGGAACCCGGGCAGATGACAGGAGCTGGGGTTGGTATTCGTATTGTTAGCGGCGGGCGTCAGCCCAGGTCGGATTCAAACGCGGTTTGTGCTCGTTAAAAATTCCAGTCTAAGAGCTGAGATTTCTTTTTTTCCCCCTTCTTTTAGCCCAGTTTCAATTGGAGGCGAAACTTGCAGCATAAAGTATTCAAAGTCTGTCTAAAGTTGCCTTTTAACCGGATTCTCCCCCTCCCGCAGCCCCCCCACCGTATCTCTTGGTTCTTTCGGTTGACATGGTGCAAATAAAAGTCAGTCAACTTGTTGCTGAATTGCAATGTTTCGGTGTACCTTATAAATTCATACCTTTTCTCCCTCGATCGCCTCAGAATGAGCCCCTGCCTCAATTCGATTTTCCTTGCTGTTGGGCACATTTAGGGGAGAGTCTATTTGTGAAGTTCATTTCTAGGCAAATGTATTCAAGAGCTGATTGGGATGAATAGGACCGTGTGTCAGCCGCCCCTAATTGGGATTAAAGCACTTCGGGCCATATGCAGAGAGTGACAGAAATTCTCAGGTTTCATTGTCCTCAGACTTCCACCCGCCTGGACACTCCCCCTGGAAAAACAGGGATTTCTAAAGATTTCAGGAGTATGTCTGTCTGGTAGAAACTGCTCTGTCATTGAAGCACTGCTAAGAAATCTCAGCTTCTTGGAACACCTGGGAAACTGAGGCAAAGCAGGTCTGGTGCTCAACCAAAGCTTGTCTGCA
This sequence comes from Semnornis frantzii, assembly GCA_013399775.1. Taxonomy (NCBI): domain Eukaryota; kingdom Metazoa; phylum Chordata; class Aves; order Piciformes; family Ramphastidae; genus Semnornis; species Semnornis frantzii. Next base: position 12,055 of record VWYK01038366.1, on the reverse strand, counting down.
GTCACAGTCAGGAAGGCTACGGTGGTTAAATTCCAACAGCCGGGTGAGGGAACTGGAGTTGTGTAGTCTGGAGAAAAGGAGGCTGAGAGGAGACCTCATTGCTCTCTACAACTCCCTGAAAGGAGGCTGGAGCCAGGTGGAGGTTGGTCTCTCCTCCCTAGTTACAAGTGATAAGGGAAGGGGAAACGGCCTCGAATTGCACCAGAGGAGGTTTATGTTGGAGATTAGAAGAAACTTCTTCCCTGAAAGCCTGTGCCGGGCTGCCCAGGGAAGTGGCTGAATCCCATCCCTGAAGGTGTTCCAAAGAGGCAGAGACGTGGTGCTGAGGGCCGTGGCTTAGCCCCAGCCTTGGCAGAATTGGCCAGAGAAGAGCCTGTGCCACTGTCAGGGCCTTTTGCAGAGACCACTCTGCAGCAGCTAGTGTCTGCCTGCTGCTCCTCTCCTCTCATCCTGACAGGGTGGGTTTGTGCTGGTGTCCCTGGTAAGCTGGTCAATAGCTAAAATGTGAGTGCCAGGAGGATGGAACCAGGCTCCTTTCAGTGATGTCCAGTGACAGAACAAAGTGCCACGAGCACAGACTGGAACCCAGAAGGTTCCATGTAAACATAAGGAAAAGATTCTTTGCTTTGAGGGTGGCAGAAGCCTGGAGCAGGCTGCCCAGAGAGATTGTGGAGTCTCCTTTTCTGGGGACTTTCAAACCTCAGCTGATCTTGGTGGATCTGCTCCAGCAGGAGTGTTGGACTGGACGATCTCCAGAGGTCCCTTCCAACCCCTATCACTCTGTGATATCCACAGACGCCTCAGAGGTGGGTTTGCCTGTCCACCCATGTGCACACACAGCGATTTATTCCTAAGTCTTTACTTCACAGTCACTGCAGCCTCTTTTTCACTAAAAGCACCTCTAGGCAAGCAAGACTTGATTTCAGCCTGGGCTTTAGCTGTCGGGTATTTGAGACTGCAGCAGGAGCCCTCTGCTCTGGTCATCTCCATGGAGAGCCTCTCTCCGTCCTGACAGACAGAGAGATCCCAGCCCTCTCCTGAACCTCTGATTCTCTGATTCTTCCAGAGGTGAAACTGCCCAGCAATGGAGGAACCCAAAGCAGGCAGACAGAGTCTGCACCCCACAGAGCGTTTCCTCTCCTTCTCTTCCTCCTCAGAACCCTCCGCACTGCTCATCTCGGCTGAAGGCGAAAAAATTTCTTTCCACACGCTGTAATTTCTTCCCTCCCCACTTAGTGGCTTTCATCTCTTGTACAGTCGGCACTGTGCTCACGGAAGAGCGGCAGCGGTAAAATGAGGCATTTAAATCTGTGCATCCCCTGGGGGGCAGAGTTATAGCGCAGTACGAGTAACGATATAGCTGGAAGGATGGTTCCTAGGGAGATGCCAAGGAGCAGGGGAGAAGCAAGTGGCACCGGTGCTGGAGTGGCAGCGGGCACCAGGGGCACGGGGGATGCTGGTTCCTAGGGAGATGCCAAGGAGCTCGGGAGAAGCAAGTGCCAGAGGTGCTGGGGTGGCAGCGGGGGCACGAGGGATGCTTTGGTTTGCGAGTGGGGAGGTGACTTTGCTCCTCCTGAGCCCAGCGCTTGGTCTGAGGAGAGGCAGGGAAATAAATCATTGGCACGGAAGAGAGAAAGAGATGAGGGGAAAAAAAGAGAAACGGTAGGTGCTGGAAGGGAGATCTGTCTGTGCAGTGGCACCAGAGAGCAGGGCAGAGCTTTCTGGCTGGCTGGTAACAGTGTAAATGGAGAAAGAGATAGGTTTTGCCAGCAAGGAGAAGGCGATGTAAAGGAGCTGACTTCCTAATGAGCGCATCTAATGCTGTAAAGGGTTCTGTGCTTTGCGAGTTACGACTATCGGCCAGAGAGGGCAAAAAAAAAATAGAATTTAGCAAAAACGCAGCCATCAGAAACTGTTGGTTACACTCTGGTAAACATCCCCTCATGGTGAAATTGTTGGTGGGGGAGGAAGGCAGGGCAAGAAAATGCATCTTCTTCTAGTATATGCAGCTCTCTAATTAATGAATCTGACAAACTGAACGGTCTTCCTCTGGTTCCTGTGGCTTCGCTTCTTTTTTTTCCTTCCTTTTTCTTTTTTTTCTTTTTAAACCCAGTAAATACATCCCAAGCAAGGAAGTATTTGGTGTAGATATGCAGAATAACGGAGGTTAAACCCACCTTATCTAGGGCTTATCTTAACCCGCGCTACCACGTACAGCCCTTTCCCTTCTCTTTATCTCGGCGCCGCGATTTCTGCTGCTGAATTATGCATCATTTTTGACAGCTTCCGAGTTATGAAACCAAAAGAAACTTGTAGGTGTCATCTGTCGGAAATAATATTTCGTTACGGTCCGTGGATCTAACGTTGTTCTTTCTCTTCATTGTTCGTGCTATTAAAAATAAAATCTAAAGAAAATTATTCAGTTTTTATTTTATTTTCTTCTTTTTTTTTTCTTTTTCTTTTCTTTTTTTTTTTTTTTCCCCCCTTTTGCCTGATCGCCTCTGGACCGCTGCCCTCAGCTCCCCCAATGTCATCATCTTTCAGTCTAAATATTCACAGATGTCTTTAGAGGAAGACGACAGATTAACCTCAAAGTTTCTGCCTCACTCTGTGTCTCTCACACGGGAAAAGAAGGGCACACTTCGGGCACACACGTACAGAAGGGTTAGCTCTCCTAAAGCTGGGAGGAAAGATCCTTTCTGTCTTTGAGTATTTCTGTCACGGCTTGCCACCGGGGCGGCGTGCCTCCTGTTAACTGACCTCTTTTAATTACTGGTGGAATGAACCCTTCTTAAAATCGGGCTGGAATTAAGGCGCGCTCAAAACGCCAGACCCAGGCTACCTCCTGCTTTGAGTCGCTGGGATTCAAGTCAGAATACTGTGCCCACCGTAAGGGTAGTTCTGCCAGAGAAAGGAGAGCTGCCGCCGCCGCGCTTAAACGCGGCCGTGTCCGAGGTGTCCGGGGAAGAGCCCCGCGTGTGCGCAGCCAGTGCCGCCGAGAGAGGCTTTCCAACAGCCCCTGCTAGCCGGAGCGCGCCTGGGCTTCGGGGCTCCGCTCCGGCCACAGAACTGCTCTCCCATGGGCGTGGGCTGGGACCCTCTGCAAACGCCATCCCGTGTGCAGGGAGTATTTGATTTTCGGACATCCCTTTTTAGCCTTCCAGGAAGCTTTCCCTCAGGAATTTGAGACCCAGACCGGTGCCCGCACCCCCTCGCTGCACCAAACTCTCCCCGCTGCCCACTCCCGGGCTTGGGGCTGAGCTCCGACATCCCTCCCGCTCTGTGCTGGACTCCGCAGCCCCAGGCAGCCTTTTTGTGGCGAAATCCCAGCACGGGCATCCCTTGCCCGCTGTGCTGCGGCTTCCCACCCGTGCTCTGTCTGTAGAAGTAAAAGAAAAGCGCAAACCCACTCCTGTCCCCTGGGATGACTTCCCGGGGGAGGAATATCTGGATTTTCGTCCGGGCACACCTGAAGCTGTCACCGTGCCAGCGGTCACAGCCAGCCCCGCTCTCAGTGCCCCTCGGCTCCTGCAAATATCGCCGTTAACGGCGCTTCCTCCGCGGCTTTCTGAGGGTGAGGGATGCTGGAGGGGGGTGGGCTGCGCATCCCCCTCTCGCTGCCCTCAGGGACGGGTTGTACTGGAGGAGGTGCAAACCTGGGGCGAGAAGATGGCAGTTTCTCAACTCTGCCAAATTTGGGAACCCCCCGAATTCCCCTCCGCTGGACAGTTTGAAGGCTCAGCTTGACAGGGTGCCGGGCCAGCTCCTTTCCACTCTATCGTCACCCAGAAAGGTTGCGGCAGACGATCCTGGGGGTCTGGCACTCTGGGATTCCATGACTCTGTGACCGATTCTCTGGTGCTCTGAAAGCTGTGTGGCTAAGGATGTGTCTGCACACACCTGTGCGTGTGCCTGCACCTATATGGAACCTGTCCAGGGCAATGAAGCCACGGCGGTGCACAAGGCAGCAGCGACGCAACCTTCTCTCCTCGGTTAGATAGTTTTCCCTCACTTCTGTAGTTTCAGACCTCCCCTCTGAGCTGCTGAGCTGCAGACAAACCGTTCTGCTACCTGTCTGGCAGCGAAGCCTCTCCTCAGAAAAGCGTCTCTCAAGCGTGATACGGAGAAGATGCAGCTAATTAACCCGCGTCTCTGTTTGCTGCTTATTTCTCCCCGGTGCTATCAGGGGCTCGGAGGGGAAAGGACTGGAGGCCAGGGGGGGCTCTGTCTCCTCGGGCCAGGCTCCTTCGTGCGCACCGGGGAGCCGCAACCCTCTCCCGCTGCCGAGTTGCTCCGAGGTTCCCCCGGTACCTTCGCCAAGTCGTGCAGAAAAGCTGGCTCCCGGGGTGCCAGGGGAGCGAGGCAAGCAGAAAATGCGTGTTTGCATCTGAATTCTAATCGAGTTAATAACCAGAGCCACACGCCAGGTCTGCAGACGCGGGCGCCCCGTCGGGGGGAAACCGCAGGTTTTTGAGTGCAGGGCTGGAGAACAGATAGAATTTATCAATTGTTAGGTCGTGGGCAGGTGGGGACAGCCCCGGTACAAGCCTGCAGCGGCACCGGAGCATCCCCGGTACAAGCCTGGAGCAGCACCGGAGCATCCCCGGTACAAGCCTGGAGCGGCACCGGAGCATCCCCGGTGCTCTGCTGGGGGCCGCGGGCCGCTTCCCTTTCGCGGCAGCATCCCTCATCCGCAGGCACCCAGGATTCAGAGCAAGGACCTCCACCTTCGGGCGGACTCATCTTCTCCAGAAGGTGTTTAGGGTGTGGAGGGGTCCCCCGAGGTCCCAGGGATGCAGGGGCAGGTATAGAGGGCTCCTGCCCTGGGCTGGGACACAGACTCAGGCAGTTTCTTGATTTTTCAGGACACTTCTCATCTCCCATAAGGGCTTCATGTTTGTTCAACCAAACGTTCGGGAAGAGGTGAGATAGAGGTGAACCCTCCCTGCGAGGGGCAGGATACCTCAGAGACCTTCAGTGCCCTCTTGTCCTCACGAAGGTCCCCAGTGGAGCCACCCCTTCTCTCTGCAGCTTCAAGGCAGGGAAAAGGAGAAGCTGCCACTCTCCTCAGCCCTCGGGTTTGAGAGACAGAGGGAGGGCACCCCACAGAATGCTCTCTCAGCGGGGCTGCATTTCACACTGAGGACTTGGCCAATCCAGGAAGAAAAGTCCTCCCTGATGGGGTACATGCCCCATGTGAGTGAAGGAGCACTCAGTGCCTGGACCATGGGCTGTGAAGTTGCACCAGGGGAGGGTTAGGTTTGGACACTGGGAAAAAATTCTCTGCTGCAAGAGTGGTCAGGGATTGGAACAGGCTGCCCAGGGAGGTGGTGGTCACCATTCCTGAAGGTGGCCACGGCACCTGGGGCCATGGTTTAGCAACAGCCACGGTGGTGCTGGGTCACTGGTTGGACTCAAGGATCTCAGTTATTTTTTTCCAACCAAAACAATTCTATGATTCCATGATTGTGTGATCTACAGGCTGCCAGGGCTTGAAGATCATTTTAAGCCCTGTGCCAGCCTGGACTGGGTGTGCTGCTAAGGATGTGGCCCCACACACTGGGGCCAGGGACACTCTGAGCATACAGCCCCAGAGCCATGGGGGCAGAGGATGCATTTGCAGCTGACCAGAGGGGAAAATAAAAGGCACCGAAGATAACACTGATTTGATTCTCCATCCTGCATATGCTTCTGCTGAGTGTGCTCTGCTGAGATGAGGTGGGGTTAAGCACCACAGTGCCTGTGACCCAGAAAGGAAAGCCCTTCAAAGTAACAGTGTGGGAATGCTGGTGAGGCTTAAAAATGATTTTAAGAGTGCAAGTTGGAAGGAGGTGGCCAAGAGCATCTTTCTGACCCAGCTGCCCTCACCGTGGAGTTCTCACAACAGAGCTGATGAGCTTAACACCACCTCCAGCTCCTGTTGTCTCTCTGTGTTGTAAGCTGGACCCTTGTCACCAGATGAAACTATCCTGAATTTCTTCCCTGTGAAACACAAAATAGTTGCCTTTGTGAGGGTCTCTTTGTGTGTGTGTCGGGTGGGAAGGTGAGTGGGCTCCAAATAAAAGATTCTCTGCCCCTGAAATTGACAACCAAGAACGAGAGGACCCTGATGGTCAGATCTGTGCATTACTGAAGGAGCTGAAATTTTATTTCAGATGTAGAAACATTATTTGCGGATGCTTCCTACTGGTTTGACACGAGGCCACATCCCGAGTCACCACTCCTCCAATCCACCTCCCTCCTTGCAAAACATAGCCTCAAAGACCACCATTATTGGGAGAAAATATCGGACAACTGTCACATTACCTAACTTAGTGAAATCATAACAAAGGCTTCCATTAGAAGTGACATAAGATAAGCTGGAAGGGCTTTTCAATTCCACTTACACTTCTTTTCCCCATTCCTTCCCTGAAATGTCTCACGTTCTTGGCATGTTTTGTGGAAGCTTGATTAAAGTCAGTAAATCTGGTTTTGTCCTGCTCCCTCATTTCCTGAGGGGATATTAAAGAGAAGAGGGCAAACAGGAATGCTTATTGTCAGATCTGTGAGGAGATCCTCGCTGTTTGCAGTTATTAGATGAATATGTAAACATGGGGGAAAAAAACTGGGAGTATGAAAAATAGAGACTGTCTGTGTGCGTGTCTGTGCGTGTGTGAGTGTGTGAGTGTGAGTGTCTGAGAGTGTGTGTGAGTGTGTGTGTGGGAGCGTGTGGGTGTGCGTGTGAGTGTGTGTGTGTGAGTGTGTGTG
>VWYK01038362.1:8613-30453 GCA_013399775.1 Semnornis frantzii | reverse complement strand
AAAATAAAATAAAAAAAAAATCCCACCTCCTCACTAGGGCCTTAAATCATGTCTCTTTTCACATCCAAAATGAAGGCACCTGCTCAAGCTGGCTCTCAGCTGGCAGGATTGAATTAGAGCCCAGCGACCATTGCCCTAATAAGAGGCAATATTATTAACTTTAATTCATTCACATCAGCATTGATCAGAAGCAGTTACTGTGTACCAGGAAGACACTGGGATGTCAGTACATGGTGCTCAAGGCCAGTATAATTACCACAGAAAGGAAGCATGCTGTGATCAATCAAACAATCATGTGTATTATAATGAAAAATTCTGATACTCTCTGGTTTTCATCCTACATGTACCATCTGAAGACTCATGTCGTTCAAAGGGTTGTGGTTTCTGTGAGGCTAGGTCTGGAGTCCAAGAGGGGAAAAAAAGCAAAAAAGCACCAGCTAGCTGGTCTAAAAGCTGTAGTTGGGAAGTACATTTTAAGGTGATGATGACAATCTTCAAATGATGTTTCCTATCAGTGAACCACTATAGGGCAAGAGAAAAGGGACTACACTGCCCATAAACTGTGCTGCTCCAGGCTCACAAGTCCCTGCACACATTAAAATTAAATTCTAAGCTTGTTGTGGTGCTCTACAGCTCTGACAGAACAATTCAGTGCCACTTTAGGATCTGAAGAGAACTGGTGAAACAAGACTGCAAGACTTTGGGTGCATCAGTGTGTCTAATTAAAAAAAAAAAAAAGAAAAAAATTTATATATCCAAAAACCTGGATTCCCACAAGCAAAGGGATGCCTTCCTGAAAACACATTTGCTGTAGTAGAAGTTGGGAGGAGAGAAATCTTCTGAGATGAATGATCCTTTCTCAACTTTACTGGCAATTGCACTCTGTCATCTTTTTGAAACCTCCCACGTAAATAAATCACAGAAGCACAGAATCACAAAATGGTTTGAGGGAGAAGAGACCTTTCAAGGTCTTCTAGTCCAACACACCCACAGTGAGCAGGGATATCTTCAACTAATTGTACTGCAGTATCCTGTCTCCAGTTCTTGACTATTTGCCTGATTCCCCTCCCTCTTGCCAGATACTCCCTTTCTCCCTCCACATCTGGGGAAGCACAGGAAGGATTTGGGGAGGTGGGGGTGCAGCTTTGGCATATGACTGGTCTCTTTTGCTCTCACATTCGGGTGTCCTCTGGAAGAAGTCACTTTCGTTAGCATCAATGCCACTCACCCCAGCAGGAACTTTCTGTCCCCAAACGCCATCCGTCTTCTTTCTAAGACATTGAAAGGAAGAGGGAACAGCAGAGACAAGAAGTCTGTTTGCTCACATGTGTACTCACTGAAGCAAATATGCTTAGATTCAGCTTGGTGAATACCAGCTGGCCACACGTGGATGCCTGTCATAAAATATCCCAGAGCTGTCAGAGAGTAACACTTCTAATTTCAACCTGGTGAAACGTCAGCTCAGGAGGAGGGTCTGGTGGTGTGTACACTACTACACTGCTCCATGTCCCACACTTGCACAGCCCTTATAGCTCAGCACCTATAGCTCGTGCAGGATGCACAGCATGGCAGAAGCAGGTCCCCATTGCATGGCCAATGCTGCCACCCTAAGCAAAGCAAGGAGTTTGTCTGCAGCAGGCAAGAGCAGAGAGCCTCCATCCCCACCACACAGATCCCTCCGGGGAGCCAAGCTGGGGGCATGGAGCCATGGGCTGAATTTCAGCAGTTCAAGCGTAGGTGCTGCCAGGTTCCTGCAAGGTGTGGGAACTGCTTGGAAAGCCATCGCAGGCTGGTGAAACTGATGCTTAAGTGCTATAGCAGAGGCTCTCTGATGGGACATGGGGACAAGAGAGGCCATTTGCCCTTCTCACACCCTGCATGAGCAAGTGAAGAAATAATAATTTCTTTCTCTTTCTCAGCCGTACTGTGAAAAATCCTTAAAAGAAACCTTAAAAGATAATCTAGCAGAGCATTAAACTGACGGCAAAAAGACACAGCACTGTCATTTTAACCCATTTTAAGAGACGAGGGAACATGAATGTTTAGCAAAAGCCTAGAAATATGCAAACTAGTTAAAACAAATGCTCTTGCAGATTGTGCATTCCCTCCGTGCGCCTCTGCCGCCCGATTCCTCCCCGCTGCCGCCTGCCCCCCGCAGGCGGGCGGGGGCCGGAGTGCGGCCCCGCTGCCGGTAGGGAATGGCAATGCTGACACCTACTGACGGCAGCGCAGCCAGCCCTGCCTCAGCGACAGGTCCAGCCCAGGGCAAGCACACAAGGCCAGGAGCGCAGAGAAGCGGAGCTCCCGCCGTGATGTTCCACCCCGACAAAATGAGCTAAGTGCTGGTGTTTACAGAAGGGCGCACTGCGCTGATCTCGCTGTTGTTTCAGAGCTAAGGTCCTGTCAAATTCATCGGACTGGATGATCTCTGGAGGTCCGTTTCAACCTCTACCATTCTGTGAAAATATACATACCCAGGGCAGGTAAACATTTGCTTTCTTCAGGAGGCCCACAGGACTTCTATGCACTAATTCTCTCCTCCTTCTAGGTTTATTTTCTCTGTTAAGTTTTACACTGCTCCTTTCATCCAATTAGTACTAAATTTCTTTTTTCTTTTTTTTTTCCCCCACCATGGTGTAGATAGGAAGCATGTTTAATTCCCCGCAGCGAGAAAGAATAAACTGCCAAAAAGAAAAAGAAGCCTTAAAGATTACAAATGAAGCTTAGAATGGTGTTTCTGCCTCTGCCGTGGTGTTTGAAGGCTGCGTCTCCAATAACATTTGTGACATTCAGGAGCCTTTTGTTCTGTACATTATAAGAGCCATCAGCAGGGCAAGGGGAGGAATAAAGCTCGAAGCTGCAAAGCAAACAGGATGCTGAGAGATTGGCAATTAATAGAAAGAAGGAAATTCTGCGTGGCTGTGCATGCATTAGGGGGGTATGTGATGACCAAAGCAGGAAAAACAGCTTTTGGTTGTGTGTCCAAAAGTTGTTGAAGTTCATTGTAAGATGAGCACCATGTCCACACATTTTTTGAACATCCCCAGAGATGGTGACTTAGCCACCTCCCTGAGCAACCTATTCCAATACCTGACCACCCTTTCAATTAAGTAATTATCCCTGACATCCAATCTAAATCTCCACTGGCACAGCTTCATGCCATTTCCTCTTGTTCTATCATCTGATACTAGGGAGAAGAGACCAATCCTCACCTCACTCCAACCTCCTTTCAGGCTGTTGTAGAGAGCAGTGGGGCCTCCTCTCTATCTCCTCCACTCCTAGCTCCTCAGCTGCTCCCTATAGGACTTGTGTATAACAGCCATTCCTACTTCTCCTTGTAGCACCACAAGCAACTGTTGGTGCAAAGTACAATAGACTTCTGTAATGATCCTGCCATTAAAGTCACTTGAGAATAACAGAAGCTTGAGGCTTGTCTTTCGTCTCACATTCTCATCAGTATTCAGAAATGGTATGTATGAGGCCCAGCTGTGGTGCATTCCCATGAAACTATGTAAGACCAACACCTGATGAGCATTTTAACTGTAATACAAGGTGTATTTCAGTGGGGGTGATGAGTTTAGTGAGGCTCTTGGGAGCTAGGCAGCAGCTGGGTTGGTCTGAAATTGTCTGATCAAAGACTTCTTCAAGAACAGAAACTCCTCAGACAGGTTGGTAATAGTGGCATTCTTTGGTATGTTGGAGAGCTTGAGCCAAGCCTCTCTGTTGCTCAATCTGGGCTCAAATCCCTCTCTGGCTTCTTTTGGTGTTGGCTAATTTGGAGGAGCACTGTTTTTTCCTCCCCGCTTCAACAATATTGTGTTTTCCTGGGGAAAGAGAAGCACCTCAAAAAAGGCCCCTCTTTTGCAAGATTAAAAAATGGTATCTCCCTGAGCTGTTCTCTATCCTAGTATTTATATTGCAACACCATCTGCCTCTTGCAACATGTTTGCTGTGCATATGTGCTACAAAGAGCTGTTTGGTGGATGGCTGCAGGAGGACCAGGGAGGTCGTGGTGCTGTCTTTATCACAGTTGTCCTTTTGTGGTTAGTTATTTTCTCCCCGCCAGAACTAGCATTTCCCTCCTGCACATCATCTCCTGTGATGATGCTCATTTGTACTAAGAAAACATTTGCAGAGCCTCGGGAGGGAGAATAACTTTGTGGGCACTAAAGAACTACCAGGAGAGGGAGAAGAATTACATGAGGCATTGAAGTTGGGCTGTAGTCTGTGGGATGCTGCTGGCTGTAGACAACCCTGCTGTCAATTAGCAATGAGGATCTAAGTTAATATGTTGTCATCTTGACTGGAGCTGTTTGGGGAAAGAAGAGATCTGGACAGCTTCTGGGAACCTCCAGTCCTTTCCCTGTACCATAGGAGGTCCCACCTGCAATACCTAAACTGGGGAAAACTGTGGTCTATATGGTAAAGCTGCTTCAAGGGAGAGGCAGTGCTTTCCAACACACTAAAATAAACTCCAGCTGCCTATGAATGAAAAGAGGAAAAGAGCATGAGTGCAATCCCTTTCTGCCCCAATTCAGAGAATTCAGCCCTACCTGCATGGCAGGGTGCTAAAACCAATGGTGCATCAGCAGAACAGAGACAATGTGGTGCTGGACTGGGGATAGCTGTTCTAAGTCAGGTACCTCCATGGGGTTTGGGATACCTACAACTAGCACCTTCCAACTTGGGGAAAGGTATTTTGAGGTAGTGATATAATCTCACTCTATTTTATTTTTTTTTCCAGTGTATGAGGTAATGAAGATATTTAATGCTTAAAGGTGCTGTGAGGAGCTGCAGGCCATGTGTGAATGCCAATGTTTTATGGAAGGGGTGGTTTTACTGCCAGCAGACTTTAAAAAAAAATCCTTGCAGTTTATATTAATAAGACTGGATGTTATTGCATGTCAGGAGTTATTGTGATTTATAAAGTACTTCTTACTTGGTGTGTAATGAAAACACTTGGCTCTCAGTCCCAGTCACTAACAGGAGATGATAGTAGCTTTATCTGCAATAGTCAACTTGACCTGGAACCTTCTATCATTTTTAATGATATTTTAGTGCTACCTTTTTGCTTTCACCTGAGCTTAGGGCAGCCTCAAATTTCCTAATGTGAATAAATAATAGAGTCTTTTTATTATAAAATAAGAAGGAATTTAAGAGAAAGGAGAGACCACTGCACTGCTTAATATTAATGCCCCGAACAGTCCTTCTCTGTGAGTGCATATCCTCACTGTACAGTGCTGCAAAGTTGCTCCTTTAATAACATGCTCTACTTGCTGTTCCCAAGCCTCTCATTCAGGACTATTATTCTTCTGCCGAGACTCTGACACGTATTAAAGATGCCAAAAATATAACAGAGGGAAAGGGGTGGAGATGGGTGTAAGCAGACGGATGAGTCCAGAACTAAATAATTGTTCCCAAGTGTGCTGCCTTAAAAACCCACCCTGTATTGAACATCAAAAGTGTATTACTGTGAAACATCTGTGGGTGGGGAAAAAGACACTTTCAGAAGGGCATTTCTCAGGACTACACTGGATTGTTCTTTGTGCTAATAGTGTCTCTGTGTGTACATATATATACATTTTAAAAAGCAAGGGAGCTGATATGCACAGGGCTGTCTTTGCTACTCTTCTGTTCAGCTGTTCTTTATATAATTAGCTAAGGCTGATAACTGGGAATCACTAATCCTGCAAAAGCAGGGCTGGCTCCAAAGATAATGCCTGTCCCTGCTGGCTCCTATCATAAGAATATGGGCCACTATATAACGTTCTATCTGTGTATCATCTTTGCAACAGGAGCTATTTCAGCATGATCCTACAGCATCCCTAGAGTTAGAGGATGAGGGAATTGCTGGGAATGCAGATAAGAGCTCAGTAACCTCCCTGAGCGGGGAAAGGTGTGCGAAATAGCTCTGGCCTGAGCAAAGCCCCGGTGCAAATTAACACTGCACTGGCTCCATCTAGCTGCAGGGAAAACTTTAAGAAAGAATTATAAGCAGCTAATGTATGTTGCCGATTTAAATGCCACAAGACTTCTGTCCTCCCCAACGAGTAGCTGGGAAACTGGGCATAGTGGCCTTGCTTGTCCTGCTGTGCTTGTGACACTGCCTGCAAGAATTCTGGCCCAGCTGGCTGGGACCCAGCAAAAAGCATTATGCTTCAGCTGCTCCTAAGTTGGATATTGGAAAGAAGTACCTTTTCCAGAGGTAGAAAAAAGGGGCTTCCCACCTGGGAGGGGGATGAAAAATCTCATAAATATCCAGGTATATGGTCATTTTTGGCACTGAAGATGGGTGATGTCACCTGATGTACTTTGGACGTCTTGTCCCTGACCAGGGTTGGCCCCATCCACATACACTTTAAAAGGAATAAGCTCCCATCAGGCACTCACTGAATTTCCACTCCTGCAAAACCCCATGAGCTGTTTGCACTGGCAGCTGGGACATGTGGTAGGGCCAAATCAAGAAGCTGGAAAAACCTGGATGAAAAGAATTGCTATTAGATATATTGTCATTGTACTTGGCAGTCTTGTCTTTTAGGTTGTGCTTATTTTGCAGCTAAATGCAAAACTGTGTCCAAGGCAGAAATATCATGTTAAAGGAGAATAATGATAAAAAACCACTTAAATTTAGGCAATGAATACCATCCTCCTGTGAGACAGGAAGGTCCCTCAGGAAAACAGCAAGGAAAAGTCTTCTGCAGAATCACTACAGCAGCCCTGAGAACCAAGTGCAAGGGACAGTACAAATGCCTTAGAGAATGGCAAATATTTCACAGGCAGCTTCCCTCTGAAATGTGGGTGGAGAATGACCACAGATGCTTACAGGATGCTTAATTGTCCTTGTCAGCAAGGCTCATTATCCATACATAAACATATGTGCTGCTTAACAGCAAAGTGCATTTTTTTTCAAGAGAATATTTTAAATCTGAACTGCTTGAATATCAAATTAGTTGAGTCTGGCTTCATTTTAATTACACCAGCCGTTGGATTGTGCAGGAGGATGAGGGATCTGCTACTTTTGCAGGCAGAAGAATATGTGTTTTTAAAATTACTACCTATAAAGCATTGTTCTGCCATTCAGCATTGCCACAGGAGCAATGTCAGAGGTCAATAATGAGTCTGAGTGCCTCTTTTGGAGTGGTTTTGCTCAGGGCCTCAGCCAGGGTTGCCTTTTTAAGAGGTTTCTGCCTCTCACTGATTGAAACTATGTAAAGTGAGAGCTGCACCCTGGGTCTGTTCCCCACACCTTCTGCAGTCCCTTATACCAGAACAGGCAGGTGCAAAACACAGTCAGGTTAGACTAATAACTTATTTAATCCTTGTTCAGCATTTGTGTGAGGCACTGGAGAGAGAGACCCCAGAGAAGCAGGCAATTTCCTGCAGGTATTTAACAAGGTGTGGTAGGATAATGGGGGGAGGACAGCGGCTCCTGAGGCAGAATTAGGGACAAAGAGGTTTTCTCTCCTCAGACTCCATTTATAACTACCTTGCTGGTGATGAAAATGAGGCCCAGGTACATCAAAGTGTGTATAATTTTGGGAGAGGGCTCAGAAAGAGCAGTCTTTGAAGTGTGAGTTGAAGAGTAGTGGGTTGGGCATGGGATGAGAGGGGTGAGCAAGTGGAACAGGTTGGGTGAGAGGAGAAAGGGGAAATTCCCCCACCCCGGCCTCTAAACTGTCACATCAATGTTAACCAGGAGACTTGTTCACATCTCTTTAGCTTGGCCATATTTTTCAAATAATAAAGTGGCTATTTTAGTGGGTGAAGTCTAACTTAAAGATGCCAGAAACCTGCTGCAGTCAGATGGTGCTCAGTGAGCAAGATGGTTGTTACGGCCTGATATTCTGTCCTTCTTGTTCAGGGGCAGGAGCAAACAAAACCCATTTCCAAAATTGAGCTGGGCTTGGCTGCGTACGATGCCCCAAGCCTGCAGAGCGCAGGCAGTCCTGCACTTCATAGAAAAATTAATCACTAGATTTATTTTGCCTGTACCCCAATCCTTGGAGAAGTGCCCTGGGAATCCCACTGCTGTGGCTCAAAGGAACACTGCTATCATACAACTTTGTTGTCTCCTCACAGCCTGAGCATGGCATTTCTAAAGCACAGTTTGTTATTGTTACTTTTATTTATTTCCTAGTACTGGGAAAGCTGCCCAGGACAGCACAGACAGCTGTCAGTGCAAGGTGCATCTTTCCGTAGGTTTCTCCTAGGAGCAGGGTGGCAGATTTTACAACTGTGTTGTTGAGGTGTCTTATTTTCTCCCAATAGCTTGCTCATTACATTTGGATGTGGATTTGGTGGAACGATGAAAGCCAGAGTTGCAGTGCTGAAAGCTTTGAAAAAAGTCCATCTGCCCTCACACAGTAAACTTAGCAGGAAGAGCTCAGAGCATGTGGAAATGGAAACCCAAGGCCTGCAGCAAGTCTCTCTCAGCTCATACTATTTGTGAATAAAGGATAATAATGTTTAAAACTCTTAAAACTCAGAGTCCAGTCTACCATCCTTAGCCAAAAAGAAAACCTTTAAGAATTAATTCAGGATTTTCCTTGTCAGAGCAAGGCCATAGACTGAAGCTCTGCAGCCTCCTGAGTGCTGCTTCCAAAATCTTGAGCCACTTGATGCTCTTTACATAAAAATTGGGAGGGAAAATATGAGTGATGCCTGTTCCTTCTCAATCAGTACTGAATTGAGGAGTTCTGCCTGCTTGTACTGTACATCATGCTAAGAGGGCTATTTATTGAACAGTTGAGGTTATAGATAGTGTCAGACTAAGCACAGAAGGAAAACAAGTAGCATGTTTTGTCCCACCCGCTACCACAAACAGTGAACCAATGTGTGAAATCAAGCCCAGGCATCAGAGGAGAAATACCCCAACAGACAAAACTAAGTCAAACTGTAATTGACCAAGCAGCAAGAGATTATTTAAAAAAAAAAAAAACAACAAAAAACAAACAAACAAAACAAACACACACACACAAAAAAAAAAACAAACAGAAAAAGGACATTACAGTCCATCATATTACCCGAGTCTCTCCTCTTGACAGTGTTTCAGCATTCAGGGCTTACATTTTCACTTTTTCACTTTTCTCAGCTCAAGATGCTTTTACTACCTCCTCTGCTACCATGAGCTTTTTTTTTTTTTTTAAATGATCTCTTTTTTTTTTTTTGTAAATAAGAGAGATTCTAATTCCAGTGGGACATATAGAAAGTGAGCTGATGTCCCAAGACTAAAGTCACAAGCAATGCCAAACAGGGGCAAAACCCAGGCAATTATAAGAATACCCAACTTATTTATGTCTCCATCTTCATTACTAAGACCCCAAAAGAAAATCCTATTGTGAATACAGGGTGTGGCTAGCAAGGACATCTAAGTCCTGTTTGGCTATTACAAAACCTTTATATTTGGTTTTTGCCTTGTGTTGAAATATTTTGAACCAAATCCTGCAGAAACTAAGTTAGTGGCTCTAAAGAAAAGCAATCCAAGGCAAGATCTTTCATTCATCTGTTGTTTGTTTTCTTTCGGGGGTTTTGAGCCCATTAAGTGTTCCTGACCCAGGGTTTTCCATAACCATGAAAGCTACGCATTTGCTTCTACAAAACTATAAAATCACTTGGTGTGCTGACAAAATTCTGACAATGAAGCAGCTTTGGGATTTGGCTGCAGCTGAAGGCAGTCACTAACAGCTTTCCATTACTATCATCTACAACCTGGGTTCTGGGGCTTGTTAAGAGAGGAGTAGTTTTGTTTTAAAAGCCCTCTGCACCTCACTTAAGAGAGCTCTGAGGGAAGGAAGGAGAAGTTTGAGCTCTTGGCTACATGTGGTTGTGAAGTTGCTTGGTGAGTCCTGTTGCGTTTATCTTTTGGAGAATTTGGGGGTCTGTTCTCCAGCTGGTCCTCTGTGCCCTTGATGCTTTTGCAAGCCTGGTCCTGGGTGCCCACAGCACAGTGAGTCTGCTTCTTACAATGTAATTTGAGTCCTAACTTGGTCCTTCAAGAATGAGCAGAGTATAAGGAGGAAAAATTTCTTCACTGCGAGGGTGACAGAGCATTGAACCAGATGGTCAGAGAGATTGTGGCATCTCCTCTAGAGACTTTCAAAACCTGCCTGTGTGTGTTCCTGTGCAACCTGATCTGGGTGACCCTGTTTTGTCAGAGAGGCTGAACTCAATCTCCAGAGATCTGTTCTGACCCCCATCATTCTACGATTCTATGAATACTCCCTGTTTGTGTTAGGTTGACTTTCTCTCTTACCTTACTTGCTTTTAAAGAGAGAACTTGATCCAGGTGCCCAGTTTTCTGGAGCAGACCACTTGCAAAGGCTAGCTCAGCTCAGTGATAGCCTGAGTAGAAAAGTCTTGCTTTCAGAAACAAGGTCATAAACCTTTTCCAGTCCCACACTGGGCTGATTGCTCTTCCAAGGAGTTTGCTTGGAGCCTTTGAAATGGCTGAAGTCATCTACTGTGAGTAGATCAAAGGGAGTAGCTCTCTGTGATCAAGGTTGGAGCTATCAGGCCATCGACAAGTAAATTAATTTTCTGACCAAACTGTCAGAGCTGGTGAATGACTGCAGGGTGGGTAGCAGCCAGGTACTGTCATTATTATGGAAAATATAATATCTGAGCTGATATTCCCTGGCCCTGTTCTCCCAGGTGCTAGACACACAAAAAGTCTCTGCCTTGAGGAGCTTATTGCTTAAGCACAGTTACATGGGGAGGAAAAAGAATTGCTCCAAGTTACATGACAGCTCAGGGCAGAGCTGAGGACAGACATGGGCTTTCCCAGTTGTCCTACTAGAGCTTGCACATAGCTCCTGCAACAGGAACAGGCTGTCAGCTCCCCTGTCACCCATACAGGGCAGGGATGTCATACAAAAATAATCAGCAGTTTCTCTTTTCATCTATTCTTGATTACTTCTGAAAATCCTGATGCTGTGGCATTTGAGCATGTGGGGCAAGATTCCTCTGCCTGGTGTTACCCTGCTAAACCCATCCCGTGTGTTGGCTGTATCCCCTGTTCCCCCTCCCAGGGAGCACAGGCTGCAGCCTCCTCCAGGTGTGCTGCTTGAAAGGGCTTTGCCAAAGTGTTGCATACTAATTTGCTGCCATCAAGGCTTTCTTTGTTTTACCTTTGCTGAGTTATTGTGAAAGTTTAAGTTTTAGTAAGAGAAGAGTCTCAAAAGCATTGGCTTCAGTGCTCAGGGAGAGAGATTGCTGCTTGCCTTTTTTTTTTTTNGCGGGGAAGAGGTGGTGTGTTTTTTTTTTTTTTTTTTTTTTTTTTTTTTTTTTTTTTTTTCCCCCTTCATGTTTTTTCTCATGGTTCTCCTAAAAAGTGTGTCCATCCCAGATGGAGAACTTGTGCAACCAGGGCCAGCAGCTGGTTAAGTAGCTGCCCACTTGGCGGCTCTTTGCCGTTTTTGGGATGCTCAGGTGCTGTTCCAGGGCACACCAATGAGCTTTCCATTGCCAATGAGCCTGCAAGGAAAGGCTGCTCTGCGTGGGTGACTATTTTATTTTCTTTCCTTTTTTTTCTTTCCCCCCACCCCAGCCAGCGCCTTGGCACAACTTCTGGCTCTCCTACGTTGCCATCTGACTGCAGTGCATGCTTCCCATGGTGGTTGGCACCCACAGAAGGCCCTATCGGGCATGTCTTTTAGCAAATAACCATGAAGTCTCTGCCCTGTGTTTGGGATGCAGCCAGTCCTCAGGTCAGGTGTGTGATATCCCTCCTGGGGCTTTTCCCCAGTGCCAAATGGGGAGCTCATCTGCAAAGGAGAGAACAGAAAAAGGAAAACCAAAATCGAAGCTCCTGCAAGATGTAGTGAAATAATTAACTTGGATTTTAGTGACTCGGGGATACCAGCACTATTGTACCTGTTTCTTGGTTTTGAGACCAGGCAGAGTTTCATTACCTGTCACTGCAATGCACAACATGCATCACTGCCCTTCCTACCTTTTGCTTTAAAAATCAACCTTTTTTTCTCTCTCCCCCTTTCAACTAATGGCAGAAGGAGGCTCTTCTGCTACTGAAACATACCTTGTTTGTTAATCGTATGTATGTCTACTTCTGAATTTGTGCAGAGGGCTTCCGTAATCCCCAAATCTGCTGCAGCCAGCCTTGTCTCCCCATCCTCTCTTCTGTGAGCAGCTTGTGGCAGCCTGACTTCTGAGTGGCCAAGGGCACTTAGGGGTGGGCTATTAGCACATTTATTTTTCCTAAATGCAAGAGAATGCCTCAACAGGAAGGAAAAAATAAATTAGGATGCTTAATTAACTGACCAAGATAATGAATACATGCCAGCTTCAGGCCTGCAGGAGGGTACCCAAGTCAAGGGAAAGAGACATGGTGAGGTTTGCAGAGGTTAACTGTACTGTGCTGCTGCTGAATGACGAGGCACAGGGGGGATCCCTGGTTAAGTGATCTTGCAAGCTTCAGGGAGGCTGATTGGGTTTAATGGCCAAATGTCCCTGGCCTGTGGATCTAGGTGTTAAATAGCAGAGGTAATGCTCTGCTGCATTGGGGAGGTAATGGGAAATGTAACAGACTAATGTCTTTTATAGTTGAAATATTAGGAAGAAGCCATCCTAACTCTTTGAGAGCATGAAGGTTTAGGGGATTTTCTGCTCCTGATCAGGAGATGCTCCCTGCCTGTTCCTGCCTGACTCTGGTGTGTCCGTGCTGGTGGATGGGGATGCTGAGCTTCTCCAGGTGCCTCTGGGGAAAATGTTGCCAGGCTTGGGATCTGCCAAGACTTCCCTGTGGGTAGACTGAAGGTGAAAAACAAGCAGGTTTGTTCCACACTGTACATGCCCACGTCTTGTCACACAAATGTGCAGCAGAGATGAAAACAAAAAACAAGCTACAGATGGACACTGGCAACCTGTCGCTAAGCACAAGACTCTAAATTCAAAATAAACATAATGCAGCAGCAAGTGTCTTCTGAATGGGATCTGCTGAATTTCCATTGCAGATACTCTAATGTCCTGATCATTGTTTGCAATTGGGATTTACTTTTTCCTTAAATTTCATTTGTGTATAAAATAACTTCCATTTCATAAATTCTTACGTTGCTTATTGGTGCTGCAGGGGAGCGTCTTGCTCTCAGTGAGGCACAAGGCCCCTGGGAATGGCAGCAAGCTTGGTCAGAAGAGACTCTTTGAAGATAACTAGATCTGTCCTGAGACTTGCATATTTGCTTAGGTCACCCCTGAGAAGTTTCTTCAGTCTTAGAAAACACTTGGAAGACACTGCGACCTTCAGGGGCAAATGATCTATTCTCATGCCTGTGTTCCCCTGTCATTAGGAAGTTTTTCTTAGCTCAGGTAGCACCTCCAGCTTGCCCTATCCCACAATGAACAAGCTCAAGAGAGAAGGCAGCTGTCCCTAGAAGGTCTGGTAGGCTGCATGTAACAGAGAAATTGCCAAAGGAAACCACACAGGCATATTTTGTGATGTATAGAAAACTGTCCTGACTAAGTGGGGTCATTTCTGCAGGGCAGGAGCTGAGGCAGCTTGGGGAGGTGGTGCAGACGAAGGCATTTCTCTAGAGCTGCAGCTCCTCTGGGCTGGCTCCCACGCAAAACCTTTTCTGGAGGAACTTAAGAAGCTTTAATTCAAGCTGCTTGCCAGTGCCAAGGCTTTCTTCTCCTACCCAAGCAGATAAGAGCAGCTGCATTTGGCCAGACCCAAGCTACCTCTTGCCTGGTATTTTGTCTTTGGCTGAGATCAGAGGTGGCTGAGGAGGGGAAGGCAGGCACTTTCCCCCACCTAACCTCCCTGCTGGCTGCACATCACCTGGCTATGGCTGCCAGAGCACCAAAACCCCTGTGTCCACCTCCCCCTCTAAGGAGCTGCTAGACAGGCACAGGGAAATCAAGGGGCAAATTGTGGAGAACAAGCTTTTGTCGACTGTGGCGGAGTCCCTGCAAAGTTCATTGAGCTCTGAGTAATTAATTGCAGAGCACATGTATTTGTGCGTGTGCCCAGAGTAATTAACTGAAGTGAAACACGCGTATTTCTAATCTTACATGCGGTGGTTAAGACAGAAATGAAGATGACGGTCAAATTGAATTATTTCTTTATTAGCAAGGCCCAGGGACATCTCTACAGCTGCATAATTAATTTTAATTGTGCATGTGAGTGACTCCTATCAGGGTTTCAAGTGAGATGCATCTGCATCCCATGAGGAACACCATAACTATTAGTGCATGGGAAAGTATGTGGACAGTGAAGATTTGGTGACCTATTTTCCTTTCATGTTTGAAAACTTTCAAGTTGATGAAAATGAGAAAACTCCCCCCTGAGAATGTGACTCTTCACCAACAGGCTGAAGAAGGGATCTTTGCACATCAATATAGACTTTGATATTTTATACTTCAGTTTACACAAAAAGAAACTGAAAACGGAGCTAATGCTCTTGTCCTGCAAGTATCTTCCTAAATGCCTTGACTGACACTATCCACTCCATGGTGAGCATCTCAGAGTCCTCACATCTCTCATTCATAGAACCATAGAATGGTTTGGGTTGGAAGGGACCTCCAAAGGTTATATAGTAACCACCTGTGCAGTCAGCAGAGGCATCCTCCACTAGATCAGGTTTCCTAGTCTTGTCAAGCCTCTCCTTACATATCTCCAGGGATGGGGCCTCAACCACCTCCCTGGACAACCTGTTACCCTCATCATAAAGAACTCGTTGCTAACATCCAGTCTGAATCTACTCTTCTCTAGTTTGAAGCCATTGCCCCTCATTCTGTCGCTGCACACCTTTGTAAGCAGTCTCTTGCCATCCTTCTTGTAGTCCCCTTCAGGTACTGGAAGGTGGTTGTTAGGTTTCTCTGCAACTTTCTCTTCTCCGGGCTGAACAACCCCTGATCATTTTTGTGGTCCTCCTCTGGACCCCTTCTGTGAGGTCTATGTCCTTCCTGTATTGAGAGCTCCAGAGCTGAAGGTAGTACTCCAGATGAGGTCTTAACAGAGCAAAGTGGCAGAATCACCTCTTTGGATCTGCTGCTCACACTTCTTTTCAAAGAATTAACTGGAAAAGACCTCCAAGATGAGTCCAACCTATCACCTCACACCTTCCAACTAACTAAACCATGGCACTAAGTGCCTCATCCAGCCTCCTCTTAAACACCTCCAGGGATGATGACTCCACCACCTCCCCGGGCAGCCCATTCCAATGCCAATCTCTCTTTCCGTGAAGAACTTATTCCCAAAATCCAGCCTGAACCTGCCCTGGCACAGTTTTAGGCTGTGTCCTCTTGTTCTGTCCCTGGGTGCCTGGCAGAAGACACCTACCCCCACCTGCTACAACCTCCTTTCAGGTAGCTGTAGAGAGCAATAAGGTCTCCCCTGAGCCTCCTCTTCATGCTGAACACTCCCAGCTCCCTCAGCCTCTCAGCAAATGCACACTCTCTGCTCCTGTCCAGCTTCTCATCCATCAGCACCCCCAAGTATTTTTCCACAGGCCTGCTTTCTACCACCTCATCCCCCAGGCTGTATTGATAGTGAGGACTGTTCTGGCCCAGGTGCAGAACCCTACACTTGCTCTTGTTGCACCTCGTGATGTTCACCTGGGCCCACCACTCCAGCTTGTCCAGGTCCCTTTGGATGGCATCCTGTCCCTCTGGCATATCAACAGCACCACTCAGCTTGGCATCATCTGCAAACTTGCTGATGGTGCACTCAATCTCACTGTCTGTATCATGGATAAAAATAAAAAACAGTACGGGTCCCAGTATGGACCCCCGAGGGACACTGCTTGTCACTGTTTCAAGCCATTGAGCACTACCCTCTGGATATGACCTTACAGCCAATTCCTTATCCACTGAACAGTCCATCCATCAAATCTGTATCTCCCCAACTTGGCAAGCAGGATGTTGTGGGGAACCTTGTCAAAGGCCTTGCAGAAGTCCAGATAGATCACACCCACAGGTCGTTCCCTATCCATTGACATAGTCACTTTATCATAGAAAGCCACTAAGTTGGTCAGGCAGGATCTGCCCCTAGTAAAGCCATGCTGGCTGCTGTGGATCACCTCCCTGTCCTCCGTGTGCCTTGACATGGCATCTAAGAGGACCTGATCCATGATCTTCTCAGGCAGAAGTCAGGCTAACAGGTCATGTTCACCTCACTTTGATTAGTTAGAGTTTATGACCCAATATCTGTTTTTCTTGGTGGTGTGTGGCCTTCAGGTACACCAAGGAGTCTCAAGTACATTAATATGCACACGGAGAGCAAATTACAGCATAGGGAGGAGGAGCGGCCATGGAAGGACTTGATTCTGTTCTCTCTGTTATTAAGTTGTTGAAAAAAATAGACAATGACAGCAGCAGCTTGGTGACTTTCCTTGCTGTTAAAAGGTCCATCATTTCTGGGTCTCTACAGCATCACCACAGAATCATTCAGGTCAGAAAAGACTTTTGGGATCATCGAGTCCAACCATTAACCCTACTCTGCAAAGTTCACCCCTAAACCATATCCACAAGCACCACATCTAAATGACCTTTAAACATTCAACCACCTCCCTGGGCAGCCCATTCCAGTGTCTGACCACTCTTTCTGTGAGGTGATGTGGGGATGCACCAAGATCCTCATGAAAAGAAAAAAAAGTTATTCATGGTTAAGCTGCTGGAGAAGGTGCACCTGTGAGTGCAACACAACTAGAGATGGGGATTTGGACTGCCAACATGGGAAATTCAGACAGAAAAAGGCAAGCCCTGCACATGTCTCTCTTTGTCATGAAGGAGGTATAACCCTTCTGCGTGACACACAGGTTTTAGGTATTTGCATAGTAAGTTAACTTGATAGATGTTCTTAAAAGGCTAAGTGCTAAAACACAAAGCAGAGTTATGAACCATAGCCTGTATCATGATCATGGTGGAGAAAATATTTGCACTGTCTTAGCTTTCCTTTGCTGATGAAATACCATCTAGTGGCACTGGAAATAAATAAAAAAATTTTAAAAAAAAAAAAAATGGAGGCAAAGCCAAACGAATGAACCCGAAACTATGCTATTATGTTTTAATTGCAGCCTGGCTTTTGAGCAGATGCGTATTTTGGAAAGAAAAAAAAATAGAGAGAAGAGAGAGAAGTGTGGCTTTGTGTGTTTTCTGTGTTACATTATTATTCAGAAAGCCCTAAACCACAAAAGCTCCTACGGGAAGATTCATTATCGCATTAAGCATGAGATAGGGAGGGGTTGCCTTGCTGGCAGTCATAGACAATGTGTTGGTTTTTTACTTTGTTTGGGTTGGTTCCCCCTCCCTTTTGGGGGCCACAAGCTCTAGAGAGACAGAATAAGATACAGTTGGACGGAAAAAAGAAGAAAAAAAAAAAAGGACAGAAAGAGTCAAGTGACCGCAGTGCGAGGTGCTGCTTCGGCAGGCTGGAGGTTTCTAACGGCTCCCCTCCAACTTCAAACACTTCCCCAGCCTGCAGCCAGCCCTCGCCCTGCAACTCTGCAGCCTGATAAGCATCAACAGTGAGAGATGCCACAGGTACCCAGCCGCACCCCACAGGCATGTCCTTGTTCCTGCAGAGGACTCAGGCTCTCTAGCCCTGCACTGAGCATCTCCATCCTCTCTGCTTCTCTGCAGTGTTGCTTTTTTGGTTTCCTAGTATTTTCTTCTTCTGTCCTCTGAAAGTTTTTCTTGCTCTCCCAGGGAAGCTGGGCACCGTGTGGTGATGCAGAGGGCAGTGGCCCAGCTCTGTCAGGGATATGACCTTCTGGAAAAATATTTTCAGAGTACTCACAAGTTCAAGTACTCGTAAGTAACAGAGAAGCAGAAGTGGTTTGCTCTCTGACCTGCTGACATATGGTGGCTTAGCTTGTGGGTGACTGATCTGAGTTAGCAGTGGGGGGAAAAAAAAAAAAAAAAAAGCCAAGATTTTGGAAAACACTCAACACCTGTCTTCTGACAGGAGGCAGGTTTCACACATGTTGTATGGGATGCTCACTAATGAACAGTCTGGCCAGCAGGGATTTTTTTCTTTTTTATTTCTTTTTAAAGTGTAGGCCATGTTCTCAAAGTGATATATTTTAAAAAGAAAAAAAATATATATGTATATATATATGTATATGTATATATATGCACACACATATACATACATATATACACATATTAAAAAAAAAGCTCATTTGCTCTGCTTTGAAAACTAAATTCCATGTGGTGAAGGCCTGGTCTAGATTTTTCTTTTGGTTACAAAACCCCATTCTTCCTGTGAGGGAATTCCACAGTTTCAAGACTGACTGGTTCCCTAATTTGTGTCTTTAAAAAAAAAAAAAAAAAAAAAAAAAAAAAAAAAAAAAAAAAAAAAACCCAAAAAAAAAAACCAAAAAAAAAAAAAAAGAAAACCAACCCCAAAAACAAAACAAAGATACATCATTTGTGCATTACATTTTATTGATGTTACCATAAAATACATATTTGCTTGCATTCCTAATTGGGGAAGCACAGATGGCAGTGGCTTCTGCTACAGTGATACACTCTTTAAAATATCTGGTAACATTACAACAAAGTGCAGTCATTAAAATGAGTGGCTGCATGTGCTGGAAGAATTTAATTCAGGGCTCTCTTTCGGTTTAGGGAGGGAGGGCTTGGTACCTGGCATGGTGTTATAAATCCAGCACAGGTCACCTGACTCTGGTGCTTCCAGAACTGTTTACTTGAGGGCAAATTTACCCTTTCTGCATGGATGTGTTTGTAAGGGGGTGATGTGCATGCAGGGTCTGGAGCCCCCCAGAAGTGTACTGGTGCTTGTGGTGCTTTGATGACTTGGCCCTTGGAAGGATAATAGCAGTGCTTTGGGGAGGGGGGGGAGGTGAAGAAAGAAAGAGAAAGTAGCAATGGGTGCAGGTCATGCATCTTTTGAAGACTGTTTTAATTCTGTCTTCTCATCCAAATCAAGCTGTCATGAGCAAATGCAGAGCAAGTGAGCAGCATTTTCCAGAGTGTTTGCAATGTGTTGGCAGCAAGCAGCAAGCACATGTTGGGAGGGAGGGGAGAGCTACCACCATCAAGTACCCTCTGTTCTTTGATGCACTCCTCTCCCTGCCCCAGAAAGCTCACTGTGACCAGGGTGTTTTGCCGCTGATGCCTCACCTGCCCCAGTTTGGAGACAGCTCTGCACATGTTGGTGCCCTTATGCCTTCCTTCATGTTAAGAGTGTTAAAGGGCTAACAGTTCATCTGGAGCTGGAGTTTCATTAACTTTATGTTTTAAGAGGCTCCACTCCAGCTATGTGCATACCTGGTGTTACTGGTTTGCAGTCTCTGGTAAGGCTAATAACACACTTGGCTTCTTACCTCCAGCATCCCCATCTACTATGTTGGTTTTGAGTGCCTTCCTGAGCCTTTTCAGAGCTGTGCAGGTTTGGGGGGGCTACAGTAAAGCCCCTTTACACAGCTGGGCTGCCTGCAGGCATTGAGACACTCAGAGCTATCAGCTCATTTGGTTTTAACTAAAAGCTTCAGCTATGTGGCTTATGGAGCAGTGAAGTTATAAGGGCCTCCGTATCATGGTTTGTATTGGATTAAAGTTGTCTGGTGAAAACCCAGCTGCTTGATGCAAGAGGGAGTGAGCAAGGTACAGAAACCATATGATCACCTACGCACCCCTGTCTGCTCTGCTCCCCTTTTCTGGAGTGGAAAAGATTGCTAGAACAGTATACAGTGGCTGTTGTTATATGCCTTCTGAAGGCAAGACTGCCCTTTGTTCAGTAGTATCAGGATTGAACAGGCCATAGTGAATGCCATGGATGTAAAGATGCCTCACTGCTTAACAGGAAGTGTGGCTTACTAAAGAGTCTGCTCTTGTGGGTTGAATCTAGTAAGTGTGTGAGGATTTTGAGGAGAGGGAGAAAAGCAGGAAGGTGAAGCCCTAGGGAAGGGCTTCCCTTGTAACAAAACACCTTCATGTTTGCATTTTGGACAGGAACACATTTCCAATGCTTTGGACTGCGGAAGGTGGGAGAGCTGACCCACTCCCTTAGCTGCTAAGGGAACTGGGGCTGTTTAGTCTGAAGAAAAGCAGGCTGAGGGGAGGCTCCATTGCTCTTTACAAGTATCTGAAGGGAGGCTGTCTTGAGGTGGGTGTTGGTCTTTTCTCCAAAGTAACTAGTGATAGAACCTCAGCCTCAGGCTGTGCCAGGGGAGGTTTAGACTGGACATTAGGAAAAATAAATCACTGAAAGAGTTGTCAGGCATTGAAACAGGCTGCACAGGGAGGTGATTTGATCCCCTTCCCTGGATTTGTTTAAAAGTTGTATAGATGTGGTACTTGGGGATATGGCTTGGTGGTGGACTTGGTAGAGAAGGGTTAATGGTTGCACTTGCTGTTCTTGAAAGCCTTTTCCAACCTAAGTGATTCTATGAGTCTTAAGTTTCATAGGACCTGTTGATGCACTGCTAAGAGTCAGCTAGGGAAGGAGATGCCTGTGGCTACCCACTCTCCCAGGATGCATCCTCCGTGGGGCACTGGGGCCTTGTCGGAAGGATGGGAGACTCTGAGGAGCACCCCAGCAACAGTTAAGCATGTCCTCCACAGAGTGATTGAGCACCCATAGTCACACAGCACCGGGTTTGTCTAAGGTATTGATACACCTCCAGACAGGCGGGTGTGGGGGGAGGAGGGCAGCAAGGAGGGGTGCGAGGTACCAGCTGTGATATTAAGCCTGATCTCAAACTCTTTGAAGTCAATAGAAAAATTATCCTCGACTTTGGTACACTTTGGATTGGGCCTTTTAAGTCATGTGAAAGATATTCGTGTTATTAGAACAGCAGCAGCAGAGCACTGTCAGTTACATCTGCTTTTATTTTTTAATGGCAATGGTAGGTTTAGCCTTGGGCACTATCTGAGACTCATAAATAACCCATGTCAAGTGTAACACACCTACTGAACAGCCACAGAAGACAGAGGACTTGGCTGTTTATCTCCCTGCATTTTTCAGTAACGAGCCACTTGTACATTAGGAGGGGTAGATGTCCTCTAGCATTCATTAATAAAGCATCCTTAAACAGCCAGCCTTCTCCTTGATCATGCAGGGCTAATGCGATAAATATCTTCTTTCCACACTCTCCTGACAGCTGAAAGACAGGAATGCAGTCTAACTTACAATGTTGGTTCTGCAGGAATATTACAGGATTTATTTCTTCTATGCCTGCGTCCCTGAAGCTCCTGCTTGCTGCTCAGATCACAAAAGCAGAGCAGGAAGGCTTTCTGAAAAAGCATTCCCAGTACAGCACTGGATTCACCCTCACCATGGTCACAGGGTAGTGTGAAACCCCATGGGAAACCCAGGATCGTGTCAAAACACTATTCTATAGGCACCTACATGGGTGCATATACAAACCCCAGCCTGCTCAGTCAGCAAGGTGCAGCTGATGAAGGTCAGTTCACAGAATCAGAGAATGGTAGGGGATGGAAGGGACCTCTGGAGATCATCTAGTCTACCCACCACAGCAGGTTCACCTAGAGCAAGTTGCAGAGGACAAATACAGGTGAGCTTTGAATGACAGCAGAAATGGAG
Source organism: Semnornis frantzii (assembly GCA_013399775.1). NCBI lineage: Eukaryota > Metazoa > Chordata > Aves > Piciformes > Ramphastidae > Semnornis > Semnornis frantzii. Next base: position 8,927 of record VWYK01038362.1, on the reverse strand, counting down.
ACTAAATCACCTTCTGGGCAGCCTGTTCCAGTGCTGTACCACCCTCAATGTAAACAAGTTCCTCCTCATGTTTAGATGGAACCTCCTATATTGAATTTTGTGCCCATTGCCTCTTGTCCTGTCACTGGGCACCACTAAAAAGACTGGCCCTATCCTCCTGACACTCACCCTTTACCTATTTATAAGCACTGGTAAAATCCCTCCTCAGTCTTCTCTTCTTGAGGCTGAAATCCCCAAGTCCCTCATCCTTACTCATAAGAGAGATGTTCTAACCCCCTCATCATCTTCACAGCCCTTTGCTGTACCCTCTCAAG
>VWYK01038356.1:155167-169603 GCA_013399775.1 Semnornis frantzii | reverse complement strand
CTCCCAAACCGTCACAGCCACCCGCTTGAGTTGTCAGAATTCCTTCAGTCCTTGCTCAGTAAGACAATGACCACTGAAAGATGAAAAGAGGCTGCTTCAGGTGCCCTGCTGCTGTGGTTGTGCTGGAGGTGAACCTTGCTTAGACACTGCAGTGAGGCTGTTGCTGTGTGCTCTTCTCTTCCCAGGATTTGGACTGGTCAAGTTGGAGCTCAAGACTAAGTCTTCGAGTGGGGTGGTGAGTACTGAGGCTTCCCACAGCACCAGCTCTGCCGTGGCAGGACACATCCCAGGACTGGCTGGTGGTGATCACTTGCCAGGAGGTGTTGCTTCTCTCCTTCACTTCTACTTTTGAAGCCGTGGCTGCCCTGGTGTGGGGCTGGAGCAGCAGGGCTGCTTTGCTGCAGCCTGCACACACTGATGTGCATTTTTGTCAGGCACTCAGTGCTTTCTGTCCCATTCCCACTGCCATGTCTCAAACAGAAGAGCCTCTTCACCCTAACTTGCTCTCATTTCTGCTCCTGCATGAAGCTGAGTTTCTCAGCTGTTGTTTTGTACAGGATTTTGAGCCCTGACACTTTTATCTAAAAGGCAGAGGGGCAGATGAGAGCCACAGCTTAACTCAGCTTCATTTTCCCTCATCTCCACTGTGCTTGCAATGCAAGACTTCATTAGAACTAAATGGTCCTGCTGCAGTACCCTTTATGTAGGATCAGAGGAGCTGTGTGATCTCTAAACTCTGCCTGCTACTAGTTGCTGACTGCTCAGCATCTGCTTTCCTGGCTGGAAGCTTTGACTCCCCAGTAACATGCTAATGGTTAATGATGTTGGCTTCTGAACATGACTGAATGAACAACTCTGTAAGTTCTAAACTGGGCTTTTCCTTTTCCATGCCACTGCCCTGTTGGCTGTTGATCCAGCTGGTAAGAGCAGCAAGTGTTTGGCTGTGTTGTTTGTGTGTTGCTGTGTCTAGTGAGGTTTCTGTGGTGCACCCTTGTCCTTCATGAACTGTTCCATTGTTTGTAGTCCTGTTACCATCCACGTCCTGAGGCTTCACTGTGTGCACAGCTCTTGATCTGCTGTGTGCCCTGTGTGTGGGCAGTAAAAGAAAGAACAGAGATGCCAAAGGGGGAGCAAATGGTGATGGGTTTTGGTGGGGCTAGGGAAGAGAAGGAGGATTTTGAGGCTTCTGACAAAAGGCCTAAGGGCAGCAGGTGTGAGTGCTGGCCCTTGACCAGTGAACAGCAGGAATGCACTTCAGTATCAGAGTGGTGAAACTCTTACTCTGCTCTTGGCAGGAATTCACTACAACAGGCTCCTCCAACACTGACACAGGCAAGGCTTCAGGCAGTCTAGAGACCAAATACAAGGTCAAAGACTATGGACTCACATTCACCCAGAAGTGGAACACAGACAACATGCTGGGGACAGAAGTTTCCATAGAGGATCAGGTAAGAGGAAGGAGATAATCTCCAAATATTTCTGCAGCTGAACAGGAGGTGTGGAGTTGAGTGGAAAACATCAGAGAGTGAAGGCTGCACCAACTGCCTGGAGTGCTGGAAAGGAGTTGTGTGTGTGTGCAGGAGCTGCAGACTGAGGGACACCACCAGGAATTCTGGGGGGTGGCTGAGATGTTTTTGCTTATGTTTGTAGTCTCTCTTTAGACTGGAAGTAGAGCTGCAGCAGTGGAGTGTGACAGCAGGGTCCTGAGCAGATGTCTCTGTTTCTCTCTTTGCAGCTGGCTGAAGGATTGAAGGTGGCTCTTGACACTACATTTGTACCAAATACAGGGTAAATATTTCATGATGCCTTCACCTAAGGCCAGCTGTGAGTGCAGGGTGTCATGGATGCTCCTGGAAGAAGAATCTGATGATGCCAAAATGCACTGCACTTGGGGAGAACAAAATGTTAATCAGATGGGGTTTAGAGCATTCAGCAGAGATGCTTTTGTCTGTTTTACTTTGAGGGTTTAAAGAGTTTGAGATGGTGGAGGAAAAAGTAGCAGCACATATCTGTTATCAGTGTTACCCTTATGCCATGGCCTCCTCAGCAGCTGCTGATCTTTTGGGTAGGCATCAGAGTCATTTAATGGACTGGCCTGAAGGAACAGATCCATAGAACACAGCCTTGTGCCCCAGCAGGGACTCAGTGACCTCTTTCTCTCTGCAGGAAGAAGAGTGGAAAGTTGAAGGCCTCCTACAAAAGAGACTATGTCAATCTAGGCTGCAACATAGACATTGATGTCTCTGGACCAACCATCTATGGCTGGGCAGTGCTGGGCTATGAAGGTTGGCTGGCTGGCTACCAGATGGCTTTTGACACAGCCAAGTCCAAGCTTTCACAAAATAACTTTGCCTTTGGGTACAAGGCAGGAGACTTTCAGCTGCACACCAATGTGTAAGTAGCATCTGAGCCTGGAGGGGCCAGGCTGGCTCTGGGTAGTTAGGTGAAACGTGGGAGGAGGTCAAAGGAGCTGCTTGGTTTGGAGGTTACTGAGTGCAGCTAAAGCAGAGGCAGCTCCCCAACTCTGGGCTGTCTTTGGAGGGCAGTCTTGGGGTTTGTCTACAGAAGACAGTGCTGTTAAGACTTGAGAATGCTCATCTGGACTTCACAATCTGCAAACTGTCACTTCTGTTTTGGCACTAGATAGAAAAAGCTTCCATTAGGCTACTGCAGCTTCCCCCTGCTCCCCACCTGGCAGAGCCTCTCAGAGATGGAGGAGAGAGAGTTGCCTGCTGCACTGCACTTGAGTGGTTCCATTTTCATCCCAGAGAGAGCCTTTGGAGATGAATTTAAACTGCAGTGCAGAACACTGCAGTCTCAGCATGCCCACAGCTGACTTGAATCTCCTTCTGAATTTCATAGATTCATGGAATGGGTTGGAAGGGAGCTCAAAGCTCATCCAGTTCCAAGCCCCTGCCATGGGCAGGACACCTCCCACCAGCCCAGCTTGCTCAAGGCTTCATCCAGCCTGGCCTTGAACACCTCCAGGGAGGGGGCAGCCACAGCCTCCCTGGGCAACCTGTGCCAGTGTCTCACCACCCTCACTGTCAAGAATTTCTTCCTTGTCCCCAGTCTCAGTCTTCCCTCTCCCAGCTCAAAGCCATCAACCTTACCCTGTCGCTGCAAGCCCTTATCAGGATGTGTCCCTTGCTGTGCTACTGCAGCCTTGCTTTCCTAAGCTTGAAGCTGTACCTCAGGTCACAGGGCTCAGCTGTGGAAAGTGTGGGTTCCATTCTGCAAGTAAAAGTGGGTAACAATGGTGTGCAGGCATCTGCAGCTCCAGCTGGAAAGCAGCTGAAGCTGGAGCCAAGCATTGGAGCACTGTAAGATGATGGTCAGTGACTGTGGGGCAGGGTTAATCTGAAGGGATCCTGTGTCCTGTCCAGGGCCAGGCTTGACACCCTTGCCTCTGTCCCAAACAGGAACGATGGCACTGAGTTTGGTGGCTCTATTTATCAGAAGGTTAATGACAAGGTTGAGACCTCAGTCAACCTTGCATGGACTGCTGGCAGCAACAACACAAGGTTTGGGATTGCTACCAAGTACCAAATGGATGAGAAGACCTCCATTGTGGTAAGGATCTTGGGACAAGTACTTCAGGCTCCTCTAAACTACATTTTGTGGTGGAAGTAGTTGCTTGAAGTAGTGAAGATGGCAGGCAGCAAGCTGGCTGCTGGCTCAAATTCAGATTGGGGCCTCCCAAGTCAGACTTCTGGAAACAAGTAACTACCTAAAGCACTGCTTGGCCATGGTGAAAGAGCCACCAGTCTGTGCTCCTCACAGGCTGGCACTGTGTGTCTCCAGAAGTCAAGCTCTGTCCTTTACATTCTCATTTAATGACTGATGGAAGCTCAGATGAGGTTACAGTCTGAGCTCCCAGCAGGACACTTGCACATTCTTGCAGAAATCTCAGGGGAGGGAAGAAAAAAAAACAAAACAAAAACAACCAAACAAGAAAGGTTGAAATAATGAGAGAGGAGAGAGAGCTTCAGGAGCCAAGAACTTGTCCAGAGGGAAGTGATAGTGAACAGAAGCCACCCTGTGTAGATTCTAACACTTAAGACTGAAGTAGCAAGCATCTGGTAGGCTTCAAACCAAGAAATAGTTCCAGGACAATCCAGTCAGAATTGAAGGTGGGAAACTTTTGTGAGCAGCTCAGCAGCAGTGCAGAAATGAGGCTGCAGCTTTGTGTGCTCACTGCCTTGTTAAAATAAATGACTGCTGAGCAATCTGTGAACAGGGCAGGGTCTGTCAGCAAGAGCAGACTTTGCTGGCTGCTAGCACTGTAGTGACCAACCCTGCAAAGCTACCCAGGGCTGGGGGCAGTGAGGGGCAGGCTGGCATCTGATGGGGGGGTCAGAGTTTGTGGGAAGGTTTGGAGCTGAGCTTTAACTAGAAACTGCTGTGGGGAAAGGACCTCTGCTAGAGGTTAGGCTGTAAGGAGCTGAGGTAATGCCCCTCTCTGGGCACTGCCTGCATAGTCAGAGTGTGGCAATGTTGTGGTTCTCTCTCCCTGCAGGCCAAAGTGAACAATGCCAGCCTGATTGGGATTGGTTACACTCATGCCCTCCGACCTGGTACGTATCTGACTGCTGTCAGCAGCCCTGGAGCTGCACCAGGGCTCAGTGACTGTCCAGAGAATGGGCCAGAAATCTTACCCAGGCTCCTAGGAGTAAGGGATGTGGATGGACAGAAGTTCTGTGGCAACTAAGGCACAGTAGTGAGGCTCAGTGTCTGAAGGGTCTCCTCCTTTGCTTTCCTAGGTGTAAAGTTGACCCTCTCAGGCTTGATTGATGGCAAGAATTTCAGTGCTGGAGGGCACAAAGTTGGGCTGGGATTTGAGCTGGAAGCTTAATGCAGCATGGAGAGAAGCAGCAGGTGAGCTCTGGAAGAACTGAACCCAGTCTGTTTCGGCCTTAAGAGTACTCTAAAATTCCAAGAAGTGTGAACTTTCTTTTCCTTCCAAAGAATCATTTTACCCCAACATTGATGTCCAGAGAGTGCCAGCAAAACAGAAAGCTACTTGAAGACATGCATGGAAGTTGTGATGTTTGTGCCACATTTCACTTCAGTTGCCCATATTTTCAGTCTGTTCCTAAAGAGGACGCAGCTCCCACCCCACTCCATTACTGTACTGCATCCTGCATGTCCTTCACAGCCTTTTGGCAAAGGTCTCTGTGCTGTAGTGGAAAGTTTGGTTTACATCAGAATGAAATAAATTTGTCAACAGTTGGAACATGATTTTGGTTTGGGTTGTGTCTCAGCTTCAGAAAATGCTAAGCCCCAGAGGTCAAGATGATGAGAGGGCAGGAGAACCTCCTGTGGGGACAGGCTGGGAGAAGGCTCCAGGGAGACCTTAGAGCTGCATTTCAGCACTTGAAGGACACCTACAGGGAGGCTGGGGAGAGGCTGTTTAGAAGGGCCTGGATAGGAGGAGAGGCAATGGTTTGAAACTGGAGCAGGGGAGATTTAGGTTGCACATCAGGAGGAAGTTGTGCACAGTGAGAGAGGAGAGACACTGGAACAGGCTGCCCAGGGCTGCTGTTGAGGATCTACCCCTGGAGACACAGATGTGGCCCTGGGCAGCCTGCTCCAGTTGGAGGTGTCCCTGCTGACTGCAGCAGGCTGGAACAAGATCACCCTGCAGGGTCCCTTCCAAGCCACTGCAGTCTGTGAATCACTGGGGGGGGTTTTTTTGGTGCAACTTGAAGCACAGTTACAAGTCTGCAAAGCTCCTGCTGAACTCCAGGTGCACACTGACCCTCTCCTCCTCTCTGGTCTCCAGGATCCCAGCCCTCTGCCTCTCACCTCTTAGAGACCTGCACAGTGAAGGCTTTTCCATTCAAATGTTATTGAGAGTATCAAAAAGCAAACTAAAAGTTTACATGTTTGAGATTCGTTCCCATACAGGAAACAAGTATCAGTAGGCACAACCCTTACACTGACAGGAAAAAAGTGCAAATCAGCAAAGTTCAGAAATCAAGTTCACAGTTCAAGTCTGCTAGGAAGGTGACATCTACCACTGACTGTGCAGGCTGATTGCAGGCATTGCCCTTTCTTCAGAAAGCTTAAACGGCAGCAAAACAAACCACAGGTGGTGCCTGAGGGAGATGCAGCAGGACAGAGAGTGCTGCCCTAAGGCACGATCCAGCCCTTCCCCCAGCGGCTACAGCAGGCATTTCCTCCCCTCTCCGAGTGGAAGGAGCGTCCAAGAGGTGGATACTAAAAGCTAGGCCACGTGGATCACAGAAGCAGCAGGTGACAACAGGAGGCACTTGAACTTCCCTGCTCAGAGGCAGCAGCTTGTCACAGTTGGCTTCCTGAAGCAGCACATCTTCAGAGGCCACCGAAGTGATTTTACATCTGGGTTTGTTCTGGACTGGATGTTTCTTCTACAGGAAGTTGCAGCCAGCTCCAATCTAGGGCCTAAAGAAGGAATGGTTAAAGCTTCAAAGGTCACCACCAGCTTGCAGTTAAGACTGCTCCAAAGAGGGAAGCAGGACTGGAAATCATGGTGGACCATGTGCCTGCTGCACAGGAAACCCTTAGCCACTTATTCTGTTCAGTATTTCACTCCTTTACACCTCTCTGCCTCGTTCCCACCCACTGCAGTGCCATCTCGACTTCAAGAGTGCTCTTCTGCAGGATTTTTGTACAAAGCCAAGCACCTTTCCCCACCCTTTGCTGCCTGGCACAGCTTCAGCCCCCAGCACGCAGGGAATGTGCCAGTCAGCAGTTCCAGGGGGGCACTGGGTGCTGCCTCTCTCCCACAGCTCCCAGCCCATCCTTGTCCAAAAGAGGAACTGCAGATTCCTATCACCCAGTGGTGACAGAGAGAGGCAGAAGTTGGTAGCCCTGAGCTCCCCCAGTCCACTTCTAAAGGAGTATCAAAGGCATTACCATGAAGCTCTGCTCCTGATCCTTCATTGTGTCATGCATCACATTTTCAAGTTGGCTACAGAGTTTCTGGGATTCCAGCAGCAGCTCCTCACTGAAAGGGACAATGAATTAGTGCACCATTACTTTCCAGGGCAGTTAAGTGATGCTGCCTCTAAGAAGTACTTCTGGCAGATGTGCTGCAGAGGACTGAAAAATATTGATCTCTGCCAGTCACTTGCAGTGCAACTGGGAAAGCTGGTGGCACCCCCAGGTTTTACTGGGACTGAGGAAAGGAAGCATGCTCCAAGCTGGAGCTGGGTTCCTGTTTTGTGGAGTTGCTCTTGCTAGATAAAAAGCTGCACAACAGCCAAGAAACAAAAGGTTTGGGCAAAATGCAACTAAACCACCCAAGGTCTGGCACTCAGCTGGGGATGCACTCAAGCAACCACAGCTACACAGGCTTGGCTACAGCAGCCTCTCCTTCCCATCACAGCTCAGCTACCATCACCTTGCACAACAGTGCTCTAACAGCTCCTGCTGGCACTTCAGGTGAGCTTGGCCAGCCCAGGTGAACCAGACCCTTTGTTACTGAGGCAGGGAAGTGAAGCTCTACACAATTCCCCTTTTCCTAAGCCCCAGGGAGCCCAGCCACGAGGCAGAAGAGACTGGAAGCTGGAGAGGTGTGAGAGGGGAGGACAGCCTCTGGGGCAGCATCTCACAGAGCAGGAGCCTCAGCTTTGTAGTGCTGGAATGAGCAGCTACAGAATTCCAGACTTGGCCTCACCTTTTCCTGACAGACTCTGATAAATTGTAGGTTCCTGAGGGGAGCTGCAGCAGCAGCTGGCCAGGGCTCCCCAGACGTGATGTGCTCATGCTCTCTGGACTGCCAGTAACAGGGCCTCGTACTTTGCTCTGAGGACAGAGAAGATTCAGGCTGCAATTACTGCCATGAACTTCCAGCAGGCAGGAGAATGAGCAGCCTGGAGCCTGCCCTTAATGCTAAGCCAAGGTAGCAGAGAAAAGAGCCAAGGACATACCCAATTTACTATTAATGGCTTCAGTAACCTGTGCTACAAACCCTCTTTGCATTTCACTTACACAAGCAATTTTCAGCAAGTTCCACAGCTCCTTCTGTCGCTTCTCCTGAAGCCTAACAACTGTTTCCTCATCTTCATTCATCAGATCCATCACTTTCTCCACTCTGGGGAACAAGTCCAGTGCCTTCTGCTTGCACACTACAGTTTTACTATTCAGAAACAAACCAGTTAGATCACAGGTGGGCAGCTGCAAGGGGGGAATGTTTCTGTGCCTTATTTCCTGGGCCACACTGAAATCTCACGAGCTGTGTGCTGCTCTGTAAAGCTCTAGAACAAACCCTCCTGCTGGACATGGTTCCTCTCAACCCTGACAGCTGACTCCAGAGGCTCACCTGAGCTGAGCATAAATGACTCTGACTTTCTTTTCAAAGGTCTGGATTGCCTGCAGCAGCAGTCGGACTATTTCCTGGCTGTCACCACTTGTCCTCTGGTCTGAAAGGAGAGTCAGAGTGTCACAAGGAAGGGCAGGTTTGTAGGACAAAGGCAGAAGACTCTCAGTGGCTTGTTTACACAACATCCCAAGCTCAGGGCACGCAAGCTGGAGTGGGATGAACCAGACTGGATTTCAGCCACCTTGCCAATGAGGAGAATCACAAAGCAGAGTTGGTAGGGTGGGTCTAGAGCTGCCCAGGAGCAGCTGTGCCTTTTGCTCCTCCCACACAGCAGCAGCAGCCTATGCTGGCAGCAACAGCTCCCTAGGAAGCTAAGGAGAGCTCCAGAGGAATTTAGTGGCTCAGAAGGCAAGGCTGGGCCAGTTTGACTCCTTGACTCCCCTCTCCAAAACCAGGTGAGCCCAGTGGAGTCCATGTGCAGCCAGCAAAGGAGCAGGCCCAGGATGCAGGAAGCTTCCTCAGTGCTCACCGCTGCCTGTGCACACAAAGCTGACCTTGGGCTTGGTGTTACCTCTTGGCTTCTCTCTCAGTCTCCTGTACAGCTCTCTGGCTTGCTCTTCTCTAGAAGAAAAAGGCACAGAACACACAAAGGACTTCTCTAAGACAACACTTCCAAGAACTCAAATCTTTTCTAGACTTGTCTGCCCCTTCAGGCAAGGAGTTCAAAACTGTCTTCTAGTGTCGGAGTGCTCCAAGCCTCCTGTAACTTGGGCTGCAGAGACAACACTTCCACTGTCCTGCAGTGAGCAAGCTTAGCTGGCAAACTCCTGCCTCTGAAGCACAAGGGTAGTTCAACTCACAAGTCCTCCAGGGTTCCTCCCTGTTTACGACCTAGTGGGCTTCTCTGCAGGTCCACAATGTCTGTCTGCAGGGCCATCATCTTCTTCACCAGCTGATCCACATCATCCTCCTGAAAGCAGGGCAGAGCACAAGCAATGGCAGAGTCTGACACTGCCTCCTCCTGTCCCCTCCACGCTCCCGAGTGGCTTTGGACAAGCAGTACCAGGCACATACCCGCCCACACAGCTCCACAGCTTGCTCCATCTCTTTCCAGGCCAACAGCAGCTTCTCAGAAGCTACAGAATGAAAGAAGAGTGACTGCTCCTCAGGTCCATACCGTGAGAGGCAGACACTTTCAAGGGATAGGAGGCATAAAAACACCTCTATTTGCCAGCCACTATACTCACTAATTCCAAATTCAATCTGCTCTTTATACTTCTCCAGATCAATCTGGATGCTTGTTTTGAAGAAGTCCAGCTTGGCTTTCAGCTGCTGGGAGAGGGAGGCCATGGAATTCTTCATCTTGGAGAGGGTGCTGTTGTAACGCAGGAGATTCATCCTGCAGGGAGCAGACAGAGCCCTCTTACCCTCCCCCGCACTGCCTCTCACATCTAAAGCAGACACTGCAGGCTGCAACTCAGCACAAAGCACTTGTGGCAGAGGACAGAACTCCACCCATCAGCTCCCCCATGCCACATTCCTCCCCGGGGAGCAAGGGCAGAGCTGAGAGGGAGCAGCTCCGTACATGGCCGCTCGCTGCCCCTGCTGCAGCCGGTTGCAGTCCTCCTTCAGCGTCCTGATGGTGTGCCAGATCTGCCCCCACACCTTCCGCAGCTGGAAGAAGTGCAGAGTCCTCTTTGGGTCCTGGACTGGAAACAGAAGGGGAAGGGAGATCACCAGAAAGCCTAGAGGCAAGGCAGCTCCCCCTGCACACCCACGCCAGAGAAGGTCCTTACGGACGCAGTCGACGCTCTCAGGATGCGGACGCAAGGCAACCTGAGCCTCGTAGGCAACCTTCTGGTTGTCAAAGAGGAAGAGCAGGTTTGTGTCTGCAGCTGCAGCATCGTTCACCTGCAGAATGCAAAAGACTCAGCAAGGTTCTCTCAGAAATAGCAAACCTCAGTAACACCATAAAGGGAACTTTCCTCCTCAGCCAGAGCAGGCACCCAAGGCTCCGGGGTGCCTGCTCTGCAAGGGCTGCCAGCTCTGTGTCCTCACCAGGACAAAAGGTGCCACAAAGGCAGGGAGTGCTGCCAGGGTGAGAGCAGTGCCCACAGCCACTGGGCAGCAAGGGAGAGAGTATCCAGACTCACTTTGCTATCAGCTATGTGTTTAGTGTCCAGCTTCTGAGATAACAATGCAAGTCCAGCTTCCTGCAGTAGCTCCTGGTCCTGTTGTGGGATTCCAGTGTCTGCCTGGATCCTGGCCTTGACAGCCTGCAGAGTGTCCTCCTCTGTCACAGGGTAGGTGTGCACAGTGCCCGTAACCATGTTCAAAACATGAAGCAGCTACAAGAATGGAAGGGTGGCATGAGAAGGACTGAAGATACATTGGTCACATTGGAGCAGAGACACCAAGAAACCGCTCGAAGCACTCACAGGGCTCAAGGAGTCACTTCACAACTACTCCGTAACACTAAGCCAAAGTCACTGTCCTCAAGGAGCCTAAAGAGAGGCCATGTGGCAACTAAACAGCCCCAGCCACAGAATCCTCCACCAGCACACAGAACCAAGCACACAAGGAAGCTGTTTGCTCCTCAGCAGCTCAGGGAGCATTTGTCCTCACGGGGGCAAGAGGGCAGCACCTGTCACTAAGTGTCAGGAGACAGCCAAACAGGACTGTGTGCTGCTGCTCCTCCTAGCAATGAAACTCAAGCCTCGTCCCTCATGTGCCACAGGCAGCTGCTCTCTGGAAAACTCTTCAGGGTAACCGAGGCCCACTGCTCACCTTCAGGTTCAGAATGTCATCCAAAGCTTTGAAGCAGCCATTGGGCCCATAGGTGGGATCTGTCCCTCGCTGCCGGGGGTGCCACATTAGCATGAGCTGCAGCCACTTCTCCAGCCTCCCAGCCAAAACGCTGAAGGACCAGAAGAGGATAGAAGAGGTTAAAGAGCACCTGCAGCCCCACAAGGCCTGCCCTTTGCAGGTGTATGCTTGACTGTTGTTTAACTTCCCCACCCACCCTGGTCACTGTTTAGAAGGCAGACACAGACTCACAGCCACCCAAGCCTGACAAGGCACCGGGGCAGAGTTTGTGCCATGCGCTCTGATTACTCCCAGTTACCACAGCAATGCATCCCACAGGACTCAGGCATTTTGCAGAGGAGATGTTTATCCCAGCACAGCACAAGAGCTTCCCACTCCTCACCTGTTTAGATTGTTTGGGCAGGGTAAACTGCTTGAAAATTTGACTTCTCCAGACAAGTCTTCTGAAACAACAATATCCAGCTCGCTCTTCTGGCGCACTTTGGTGTGCCTAAGGAATTCGAGCAAGCACAGTGGTGGAATGAGCACCTGCCTGTCCCAGCCTGCATGGCAGCAGGCTCCTAAAGCTGCTCCTGATGGGTGTAACACAGATACTGCTTTGGTTCCTGCTGCCTGCCTTGCAGGAGTCAGTCCTGATCCCAAAGAGCCAGCAGGAGGAATGCTGTGAAAGGAGGCAGTCTCCACAAGGGCAAGGAGCGTAGGGACACTACCCCAGGAACCAAGAGCCCACACTGCTGTGAACAGGACAGCCCCACTGTGTGCACTGCCCACCTGGCCCCAGCTCACTCACCACTGCACTGGCTGCCAGTTGGGTAGGAAGGGTCGGAATCCTGTGATGCACTCAAAGGCCAGGGTGCCAAAGCTCCAGTAATCCACCGTCACTGTGTACTTCTGCTGCTCCAGCAGCTCTGGAGCCTGAGACAGTTTACACACACGTGAGGTGCAGCCACCTCTCTGCTCTCTCTGTTCCTTATTAAGAGCTCATTAACATCTGTACCACAGATCAAAGATGCTGATGACGGCTCTGAGCGAGCAGCAGAGGTTCCTGGCACCTCTGCTTATGGCTGGCAACAGACATAGGAAGCAAGCTCTGGAAAATTTGGTGCCAACGAAAAGCCAAACACCTTTGCTAGCCACAGCACCAGGACAAGTGCTCCAGCCCAACAGGTAACTGTCTCCCAAAGTGGCAGCTGCTCTTCCAACTGAGCTCCTTCCTTACCAAGTACTGCAGAGTCCCAACAAAGGAGGTGCACAGGCTCCCCTGATCCAGCTCCTTGGCGTACCCGAGGTCGATGATCTTGTGTATCAACTGAAACACAAACCAGAGCAAGACCTTCAGAGAGAAGTCCTGTTAAAAGCACAGAGCCCAGCAGAGGAAGAAAAGGTTCAGCTCTTCCAAATCACACTGGGAAGGTGCCAGGGAAAAGATGGAAGCAAAAATAAGCTCCTGTAGACTCCTAAAATGACAAACATGTAAGGTTGGCACTGCCTGGATACATGCTGGCCTGGGGACACGACTGCTGAGCTGGACCTCAGGTTAAAAGGTGCAGTCTGGTTCTTTCCCTAGGTGCTAGCAGACATCTCATAGATGCACACAGAATACTGCTCCTCTGACCCAAGATCTGAGCTGGCTGCTCTCTTGGGGGGCAGCTCTTGCAGGGGACCTCTGTAGCTGCATCAAGCACATGCATGCTCCTCTCACATTTACTTGTCATTGCAGGAAGAGACATCTGGTTCCTGCTTACCCTTTGCTCTCCTTGCTGCAGCACAATGTTCTCTGGTTTCAAGTCTCTGTGGATGATCCTGTTCTCATGAAGGTACCTGAGAGCAGAAGCTGAGACACAGAAAAAGCCACTTGTAAGAGTCTAACCAACAGAAGATAATTTATCAATAATCAAAGCTGTTTCTGATCAGCTACAGCTCATATCACATGAGTGAAACCAGTTTGCTCTTCAAAGGTCAGTCTAAGGTGGAGTCATCAAGGTCACTGCTGAGGTCCTTAGCGTGGATTCAGCAGCAAAAGGGCTTCCACAGTTGAGAGAGGTGAAGGCACTGCTGCCACTCACCAATATCAGACAGCAGGATGAGGATAGCTTCTTCTCGCAGGCCACAGCAGTTCTCCAGCTGGTTCAGGTACTGCAAGAAAACAACACAGAAGGATTTTCCTCCTGTACCCTGAGTGAGGCTCAGAGCCCCACAAGCTCCCATGGCTGCAAGAAGCTCCAGCAACAGCAAGGAACTTCTCTAGAAGCACAAAGCATTATGGGATTGTGATCTCTGGTAGCAGCAATTACAGCTTCATGCCTTGGTCTAAACATGTGGGAGGAGGAAAGAAGTCAGCATCATCTCCATTCTCCTTCTACCTGCTCCATCCTTAATGGCCATTTCTTACATTCACAGAATGGTTTGGGTTGGAAAGGACCTTAAAGATCATCTGATTCCAACCCCCTGCCATAAGCAGGGACTCCTTCCCTTAGACCAGGCTGTTCTAGGCCTCATTTTTGCCTAATACCCAACGTGAACCTCCCTTGGCACAACCCAAACCCAGAAAGCATCAACAGAAACCTGATCTGCAGCCCTCGGTCCCCACCCCAGCACCCTCACCTTGCGGAGGTCCCCGCCCTGGCAGTACTCCATGGCCAGCAGGGGTAAGTCATTGGGTGCAAGCTTCTGCATCCCTTCAGGGACGTCTCGGGCAGCCACCACATTGGGATGGTTCAGCCTAAGGAGTGGAGACAAGCACAGTGAGTGGAACCAGAGCAGGGCCTGAAGGGCTGTTCTGTGACAGCTGTGCACATCTGTGTGCCCATGGCTGTCACACGAAGTCCTGCGAGCACATTAAACCTTCTGTAACCTGAACTGGTGAATGTAACAACCTTCTGGAACGGGCAGGGGCTGCGGGAAAGCTGGGGAGGGACTTTTGACAAGGGCTTGTAGCAAAAGGACAAGAGGCGATGAACTGAAACTTGAGGCGGGGGATTGGAACGAGATGATCTTTAAAGCCCCTTCCAGCCCAGCCCGTGCCGCGCCTCTCTATGTTTCAAAGGTATGCAGCCCACTCGTGCTTCACGGCCCCGGATTCAGTGCCGGCTCCTTGCCTTTCTTGTACATTGTTCAGCGTACACAGAAATCTGCCCGGGAGCCCCGGGAAGGTGCCTGGCAAACGAAGGCGGCACAGGCTGGAGCCACTTTCCCGGAAAGCCCCGCAGCGGCCCCGGCCCGCCGCGTCCCACGACACCCACCCGGCGCTCTGGAGGACACCCCCGCACCGGCACCAAACTGGCAGGGGGGAGAGAAGGAAG
>VWYK01038356.1:132508-154825 GCA_013399775.1 Semnornis frantzii | reverse complement strand
GCTGCGCGGGGATGCCGCTCGCAGCTCTCCCGCCGAAGAGCAGCTGGAGGCGGTCGTGGCGGCTGCCACCGTCCCTGGAGGCAGGGAGTGGGGGGGACGGAGCAGAGCTCCCGGGCTGGTGAGCGCAGCACCTGGCGCCTGCCCGCAGCTGCTTGCAAGTCTCCGAACCGCTGCGATGCGCCGCTCGGCTCGGCGCCGCTGCCGCCGCACCGGTAAGCGCTTGGCGTGTGCCTGTTTCGGAGCCCCTGAAGCTGCTCAGCAAAGTCATCTTCTGGTCTGTTGCGGAGCCCTCAGGCCTCTCTCTCTGGGGCTGTGCAGCAAGGGGAGCGCTTTGCGGGTTCCAGAGCCCCGCTAGGGGCTCTCCTTGAGACAGCTTTGCGAAGTGCCGAAGCAGGTTTCTTTCATTTATACAGCGACAGATACAGCGGCTCTGGGGGTGCCAGGGCTAAAGACCTCGAACCACCAGTTAGCGATGCTGGTGCCAGCCGGCGGGGCGGGAGGTGCAGGGCTTGCAGCAGTGTTAGCATCTCGTAGAACTGCAGCAAAGGCACAGCCCTTATCGATGAAGCTGTGCCTGTCACGGGTGAAGGAAGAGGAACAGAGCCTGTTGACCTTTGCTTCTAGATCTGCAGTCTTCCCTTCCTCCTCCTCCCCCAGAAGTGTTTTCCTTATGGCTTATACCCTAATCCCAGCTCTTTGCTGTGCGATGGTTTGGGTGGAGACCTGAGTAACAGGCATGTGTATTTGGCATGCACTGTGCTGGGCTGCTTATCCTGTTCAGGACTGTGCACCTTAGTATTTGCAGAAACTCAGGTGAAAGCCTTTGCTCAGGCACTGTAGCCTTCGAGAGCTGTGTCCAAGGTGCTTGCTTCTGTTGTCTTAGCTCTGCTTATTGAGTTTTAGCCCTAACAGGATCTTGTCTTCAAAAGGCTCCCTATGAGAGGGGCTCAGGGACCTGAGGTTTGCTGTAGAGGAGACTGAGAGGAGACCTTGTTACCCTCTACAACTCCATCCCCAAAATTGTAGATTCATGGAATGGATTGAGTTGGAAGGGACCTTAGAGATCATCCAGTTCAAATCCCCTGCCGTGGAGGGACACCTCCCACTGGATCAGGTTGCTCAAGGCCTGGAACACCTCCAGGGAGGAGGCATTCACAGCTTCCCTGGGCACCCTGTGCCAGTGTCTGCCCACTCTCGCTGTCAGTAGCTCCTTCCTAACCACCAGTCACTGAAGTTTAAGATTTTCAATGGGGAAAAAAAACTTTTGAAGACCAAATCTGCTCCCTGCCTGGAAGAGAAAGAGAAGAGCAGTGGCTGCAGAGCGCAGCACGCCCCAACATCAGGCTGGGCTCCTGCCCTGCACAGCCTCTCCCCCTCACGCCCTGGATCGCTCCCAGCGGCTCTGCAGCCGGGGGGGGTCCGCCCTGCTGCCCTCCGCACCGAGTCTCCACCCCCTGCAGCTGAGCTTTAAGTAGGGCAGGAGCTGTGCGGGGACGGCACAGACGAGAAACGCAGGCTGCTGGGGGAGGGGAGTCCTGGCAGGACACAGAGGAGCAAAAGCACAAAGGTAGGTACCGCTCTGCACCTGACTGCCAGAGTGCATTGCCCCTTGCAGTGGCATTGGTGTTCCTCGCCGCTGGTAGCGGATCTCGGCGAGCGCCGTGGTGGTAACTGATCGGAGCCCTTCCGAAGGGACTCGTAACGCTGGGCAGAGCTGCAAGGCTCTCGGCTCTTTCGGGGAGACTCCAGTTAGCCCACGGAAAAAGGATGCCAGGTCCGGTCTGAGCAGCGAGCAGGCAGAGGGCTCCCGCACAAAGAACATTAGCGGAGGACAAACATCTTGATGGAGAGAGAGCCCCAGAGAGGTGGCAGTGCCAGGTTAGTGTGCCAGTGGCTCTGCCTCCCAGCCCGGGCTCGCAGCGGGATGAAGCAGGGACACAAAGCGCAGGGCGGCTCGTGGTTATCTCTGAACAGGATCCCTTTCAAGTGCGGCCAAACCCACAGCAGCGCTTGAGAATGATTCGGCACACCGAGCCAGGGTTGGAAATCTCCTCTGGTGCCTTTGCAGACTACAGAATCTTAACTTCTGAGGGAGTTTGGTTTGGTTTGATTTGGTTGTGGTGGTTTGGGTTTTTTTAAACCCGTTCCCCAAAAGCAGAGGTCTGCCTGCCGTTGTGTTTTAAATAGCAATAGTCTGAGTGTGATTTTCCTCTGCTGTGTTCCGAAGAGCAGTGCAGGAGCACTGGCTCCAGAGGGCAGGGAAAAACTGCAAGGATCTGCAGTTTTTTTTGCTGGAGCCGTCTGTAGAGAGCTGCTCATAAGCAGGGAAGCTCTTAGTGCTGGAAGTGCAGAATCAGAAGGAATCCAGAATGGACAGAACAGGTTCTTGGGAGGCATAAAGCAGGGGAAGAACTACTTTTAATTTCTATTAATGACTTTTCAACTTTGCTAAGATCCTTGGTTTTTTTAGGCAGTAAGGTAATGCACTCCATGCTTAGGGGAGCTCTTGTTAGTCATAA
Source organism: Semnornis frantzii (assembly GCA_013399775.1). Lineage (NCBI taxonomy): Eukaryota > Metazoa > Chordata > Aves > Piciformes > Ramphastidae > Semnornis > Semnornis frantzii. The sequence goes on along the minus strand of VWYK01038356.1, from coordinate 152,306 downwards.
ATCAGTGTGGGATTTGAAGTGTTCCTCCTGCTGCTGATGCAAAAGACGGAGGTAGATGCAGGGTGTTGTATGTCTTCATGTCCTGATGCACCTGAAAGCAAAATGCTGGAGCACCAAACCTCGGGCTCCTGGCTTCTTTCTGGACTGGTTGAGATCAGAGAGGGAGCAAAGAGTGAGGGCAGCAGGCAGAGCGTTCAAGAAGGCAGACTGCTGGCAGGGATCTGCTTGCAGCCCTCTGAACATGGCGTTTTTCAGCCAGCCAGATGACTTCAGTTGATAGGGCTTATCTTCGGGAACATTCCAGTGGGGTGGCCTAAGTTTATAACCTTTCCTGAAACTGAAAACAAACATCTGGCAACATCTGTTACCAATTCTCCATGCACAGCAGGACAGCAAGCACCGAGGGAGGGCCAGGGGAGAGAGGGGGTAGCAGAGCAGGCTGTGGGGGGGGGAGTAAACCTGCTGAACCCCCGCAGGTGCTTCTAAAACAGGGGCTCCTCCTTTCCTGCCAGCCTCCAGGACCAAGCTGCCCTTTGAAAAACAAAAAAAACAATTCCAAGATGTTTCCCAGTCCCTGCTGAAAAGGAGCTCTGGTTCCCTGCTGGTTTGAGGCAGCTGGGGCTGCTGCAAGGCGTCAGTCAGGTCAGCCTTGCACTCTCATCTCACACACAAAAACAATTCCATTTTCACCAGCGTTGCCTTGGTTTGGGGGCACCTTAGCAGGCACCTCAGAACTGAGAGCAGCTCTTTACAGGGCTTGCCAGGGAGAAATTCCAAGAGAGCAGCTCGGCTCAGAGAAGTCCTCCCACTGAATGGACCTTTCTTTGACAAGCTCTTAGCTAGCAGAATCTAATTTCTTTACTAACAATTAGCACATTAAAACCTTGCCACTGTGGCATGCAGAACACAAGCCTGTACAGCTCCTGGAGCTGCAGGGAGTAAAGATAATACAGCAGAAGGTTACAGAAGCAGCCAAATGACCCTGGGCAGCAGCTCAGATCATCCACTTCAGCTTTGGGAACGCAGCTGATGTAGTTCAGATGCAGTGGAAGTCAATGTCTGTGTGCAAATCACCTTGCAGCTGTTAAAAAGGATTTGCCAGCAGTGCAAAATGCTTCCTAGGAAGGGAGAAAGGGCTGGAGAGTGTACAAAGAGCACTGCTACAAAATCTGCACACCAGTACAGATCCCTGAGAGCTGCTGTCCATTGCGTGGGTCTCATCGAGGTGTGACCTCAGCACATGACTTGGAGCAACTGAGATCTCAGAAGCTGTTGCTGTGAAACTTTTCAGCCTGACTTGCAACTTAAAACTCCTCTTTGTGCTGTCTGCTGATGAGAAACCATAGCCTAACCTATCCTGCTGTGCTCCCAGCTCTGCTCCAGACACTGGAGTATTTGTGCCTTTTGCTTTGAACAAATCCTTCTGAGTAAAAGCCTGCAAACCCACAAACAAAGCCTTGAATGCCAATTCATGACTCCTTCCTCTGTCACACTCCACTTTCACCAGCTATTGCCCAGCTGCCTTCTCTGACTTCATAGAAACAGAGTTTGAGCCTCTCATTTCTGGAAGCAGTAAGAACTGAGAGAGCTTTCTGCTTGCTTAGGGGTCACATAATGCAGACAATGAAAAGCTGCTGGTGTGGGAGGCAATGCCTGAAGGTTATCCCAGTTTTGAAACTGCAGAGCAATCCTGGAGGCTGGGGATGAAGTTCTGACTTGCCTTCTCTCACCCCCAGTTCTTGGCCTGATAGGAGCCATTCTGGTTTTTAAAGGAAGAGAGAAAACAGATCTCTCCTGCTGGATTTCTTCAAAGCATCTACATCACACACTCATGATATACATCACACACTCATGATTCATCAGCTCAGCCATCTGAAGAGCTGCTGTTACTACACCCAGGAGTAACTACTACTTTTAAGAAGAAAACTACATTTTTAAAACCAGAAAATAAATATTTGTTCAACATCTTAATTTTCCTTTTGTCTCTAGAGATAGCCTCTGAGATTCAAAGGTGATGTGGAAAATGCTTAGAATGAAAGGCAGGCTCCCATGTCTGCTCTTGCTGGTGGGAGCAGTCGTGGCTGCTCAGTGCCAGGTAAGAGGTTAATCTATCAGGCAGTGCTCCTGCCATCCTCCTGCAGCTTCAGCAGCACTTTCTTGCCATCAAACTCCAGCTGTCTACATCAGATGGGAGGAGAATCTGGTTGTGAGGAAGAAATTCTTGATAGTGAGGGTGGGAGACACTGGCACAGGCTGCCCACGGAGGCTGTGGATGTCCTCTCCCTGGAGGGGCTCAAGGCCAGGCTGGATGAGTCTTGAGCCACTTGGACTGGTGGGAGGTGTCCCTGCCCATGGCTGGGGGTTGGAACTGGATGGGCTTTAAGGTCCCTTCCAACCCAACCCATTCTGTGATCCCAGTTCCCCTCAGTCCCACCAGCAGTCACCTGCAGCCTGTGGCAGCTCAGTCCCCATGCTGAGGCACTCAGGGCACTCTTCACTGCTGCCTGACAAGGAGGGCAGATGCTCAGAGCTCCCCTGCTTTACAAGGCCTGCCCAGGAGGACTGGCTCTCTGGAGGCACTTCCCTGCTCCTCAGGGAGCAGTTACTGACAGAACTCCTCTTTGCTTGCAGGGCTTGCACCTGCGTTTCAGACGGGGAGCCAGATCCAGAGGTAAGGCAGCAAACCAGCACCACGTTCCTGGAGGTGTTTGTACACAGGAGGGGAGAGCAGAGGATGCTGAGGGCACAGAGCCTGAAAGCTGTTTGCCATGGTTCTCTGGATGACAGATTCAGAGGGCAAAGTACCAGACCATTAACACCATCCACAATTCACAGAGCAAAGTTTTCCCCTCCTCCTGCTCTTCCTCAGAGCAAGAAGCTGTTCAGCAGTGCCCCTGTGCCCCCAGCAGCACACCAGGGAGGGACAGGGGCAGGTGTGGGCTGAGAAGGAAAAAAGGCAGCCCATGAGATGCTCCCATTGCAGATACTCCTCTCCTGAAAAGAGAAAGGAGTTGCTCTGCTCAGCCAGGTCTTTTCCCTGAGTCTCTGAAGGAGGGTTTCTTCTCTCCAATTCCAGCCATTTGCACAGCCAAACCATCTGGAGAAATTTACCAGCACGGGGGGACCTGGCTGAGGCTCTCAGGGAGCAGAATAGAATACTGTAGGTGTGACAGTGGTCGGAGTCGCTGCCACACTGTGCCTATCAGAGGTGAGTATGGAGGACAAGAGAAGGGAAGTGGTGGAGGCTGAGGGGTTGCCCACCTGATCATCCTAAATCAGCATTCCACTGTCAGGGGAGGAGTTACCACACTGGAAACTTGGCTTGAAATGGAATAGGGGAGAAATGATGATACTAACACAGGTGACTCAGGCAGGACTGAGTAGAAGTAGGCAGGAGGCTTGGAAAGGCTCCTGATAGTGCATGTGGAGCTGGTGGAGCCAAGGGAGAATGTGAGCACTGCCTGAGCAGACTGAAACAGGTAGGTGGGGCAGAAGAGGCTGACAGGAGAGGGCAGATGGGCAGACACTGCCAGGCTCCTGCTTGTGACCCCTAACAGCATTTCCTGTCTTGTGCTTCTGTTCCACAGCCTGCACTAGAAACAAGTGCTACAACGGGGGGCACTGCTTACAGGCCTATTATTCCCCACAGCTCTTCCTCTGCCAGTGCCACCAGGGCTTCTCTGGAAGGCAGTGTGAGATTGGTGAGTGCACCAGGCCAGCTCCTGCTGGGCCCTCTGCTGAGCTGCCTCTTTCTCTTCTAAAGCTGCTGCTACAAACAGCTTCTAAGAAATACACCTGGGCTGTTCTCAGTGTCTCAACAGAACTCTGAGTTTTGGAGCTGAAGAGCTCCGTGTGTGCTAACTGCCTGCTTGGCAAGGATTTGCACAGCCTCCTTAGAGAAGGCAGCTGGGAGCCAAGGCTGAGCAGAACAGGAGCTGGGGATGCTGTCCTTGCAGTAAGATTTTATTCCCCTTTGTTTAGATACTGAAGCTAAGTGCTACACAGGTGCTGGAGAAACTTACAGGGGTACCTGGAGCACGACAGAGAGCGGAACTGAATGCCTGAACTGGAACAGCAATGGCTTGGGGGAGCAGAAGTACAGCGGCCGAAGGGAGGATGCTGCTGAGCTGGGACTGGGCAACCACAAGTACTGCAGGTGAGGAGCTGAAGGCAAGGTCAGAGCCACAGGACCAGCCCAGAGCCTGGAGCAAAGGAACAGCTGCTTGCAGCACTCTGCCAAGCAGAGACCTTCACCTCCATGTACTCCACAGGGCTGTAATTAAAGTAGGAGTGCAGAGAGCTCACAGAAGCACAGAATTGCCTTGCTGGGGACAGACTCCAAGACTGAGCCCAACCCTCAAACCCAGCACCACCATGACCACTAAAACACAGCCCCAGGTTTCTTGAACACCTCCAGGGATGGGGACTCCACCACCTCCCTGGGCAGCCTGTGCCAATCCTTGGCCACTCTCAGTTGGGACTACTTACCAATAGCTGTCTAATGATGTATAATATCATCAACCTTTCAGAAACCCAGATGAGGATTCCAGACCTTGGTGCTACATCTATAGAGGAGGGAAGTACACCTGGGAACACTGCAATGTGCCCTCCTGCTCCAAAGGTACACGTTGGGGGGCCAGGGAGTGCACTTCAGAGCTCGCATGTCTAAGGGTCTCTGTGGATCTGTGCTGTTTCTGTAGCCTGCAGAGCTGGGACTCTCACATCAAACCTTATTTAAGCTTTATGCCAGCAAGAGACTGAGATGAGCAGAGCTGATAGAGATGCCTGAGCAGCAATCAGTGAGAAGCAGCTGAGGGGTCCTCATCCCTCAGTTAACTTGCAGCTTTCTCATTTCAGCTGGGAACATCATCTGCAAATCTGGAAGAGGCACAGATTACAGAGGCAGCCACAGCGTTACCAGCTCTGGGGCTACCTGTCTGAGGTGGAATTCTCTGATCCTTGCCAACAAGGTGTACACTGCCTGGAGAAAAGATGCAGCCCAGCTGGGCCTTGGCAGCCACAACTTCTGCCGGTAAGGACTTGGTGAGAGAACTGAAAAACTAATCCCACCAAGCTTCCTTGTCGTGCTCCTGAGGCAGGGCTCTGCTCTTTCACCTGAGCTACAAGCCCAGGTAATAGATTACTGTCAGTGAGTTCCTTTGCCAGTAGTAGGAATTTTATTCCACCTGACCTTGTCCATACTTCTGGGGTTGTTTAGCCTGGAAAAGAGGAGGCTCAGGGCAGACCTCTTTGCTGTCTACAACTACCTGAAGGGAGGTTGTAGCCAGCTGGGGTTGGGCTCTGCTGCCAGGCACCCAGGGACAGAAGAGGAGGACACAGCCTCAAGCTGTGCCAGGGAGGTGCAGGCTGGATGTTAGGAGGAAGTTATTGGCAGAGAGAGTGATAGGCATTGGAATGGGCTGCCCAGGGAGGTGGTGGAGTGCCCACCCCTGGAGGGCTTCAAGAAAACCCTGGATGGGGCACTTAGTGCCATGGTCTGGTTGATTGGATAGGGCTGGCTGAGCTTGGGAGTCTCTTCCAGCCTGGTTGATTCTATGGTTCTCTAGCATCAGACCCCACAAATGCAAATTCCACACTAGGCTCACAGTCTGCCACCTTCAGGTCCCCCCCAGGCTCCCTGCAGATCTGATACCAGCAGCTCTTCTTTTTCCTGTGCTGCAGGAATCCTGACAATGACAGCAAGCCCTGGTGTCATGTCCTGAAAGGAAGTCAGCTCACTTGGGAGTACTGCAGTGTGCCAACTTGCTGTAAGCATCCTAGCACCCCTGGTTCTCCTCTCTCTCTGAGGCATTACTGTCCTGCCTGACACTGGTATTGAATTTTAGCCTCTTAATAAAACAAGAGCAGGGAGGGGGAAACCCTTTTGGTGTAGAAAGGGACTCTGTAGCTGCACTCCCCGAGCAGTGCCAGCAGGGAAGGCTCAGCAGTGGAGGACAGGAGAGGCATCGAGCTCTCCTCACTGTGTTTTTCAAATCCAAGTTTCCTAGGAAACAGGAATGAGTCAGATGCTGAACAGTCCAAGCCCAGCTGCCTTAACCCCGCACTGACAGCCGAGAGGCTCTTCCCCTGACCCACACTGCCAGCAGGAGTGCCCGAAGGGAAAGCTGATCCCTGGGTTTGTGCCCCACAGCCAGCTGCGGGCTGCGGCAGCGCAGAGCCAGGCAGTACCGGGTCAAGGGAGGCTCCTCGGCAGACATCGCTGCCCACCCCTGGCAGGCTGCCATCTTCGTGCGCTACCGGCGGGCGCCCGGCGAGCACTTCCTCTGCGGAGGGATCCTCATCAGCTCCTGCTGGGTCTTGTCAGCTGCTCACTGCTTCGAGGAAGGGTAAGTTGGAGGTTCAGTGTTGGCTGGGGAAAAATGAGGTGGAAAATGGAAGCATCCACTAGAGCCTTCCCCCTCCCGGGGGGGGTCGGGGTCGGAGCCCTTCCCTCCCCTCCCGGGGGGGGTCGGGGTCGGAGCCCTTCCCTCCCCCCACCGGGGGGGATCGGAGCCCTTCCCTCCCCGGCATTTTGCACTAAAGAGTAAGGGGTTAAGGTGCTGAGCCTTGCGGACAGGCATTTACTAGGCCAGCCAGCAGCATGGCATGAAGGCAGCAGGGCAGAATATCAAGCAGCTGAGGAACAAAGTTGTCAGTACAGAGGCAGAGCCATCTGAAACTCGAGAAGAGCCAGGGGCTGGCAGAGGAGCTTTGCTGTGATGGTTGTAAGCAGTGCGTGCAAAAGTGAAGGCAGAAAGGGAGTCCTGAGGTCAAACTGCCTGGGACATGAGTAGTAACTGTGCTAAAATAAGAGAAGGAGAAGCTCCAGCACCACACTTTCAAGGGAGGGGCCCTCTCCAGTTAAGACTCCTGTTCTCCAGCTTCAGTAAAAGCCAGCTGAAGGTTGTGCTGGGCAGGACCTCCCGAGCCACCCCCGAGGAGGAGGAGCAGACGTTTCAAGTGAAGAGCTACGTTGTGCACCAGCACTTTGACTCGGATAACTTCAACAATGACATTGGTAAGAACTCTTCTGGTCCATGCCTGCAAAGGCCACAGTTGGCTCGGGTCTGATTAATGCATGGTTGTGGTTTTCACTCTTCAGCTCTGCTGCAGCTGAGCTCGAAGGCAAAGGACTGTGCTATTGAGACAGACACTGTTCGTGCTGCCTGCCTCCCAACACCACAGCTGCAGCTGCCTGACTGGGCTGAGTGTGAGATCTCTGGCTATGGCAAAGATGAAGAATGTAAGTAGAAGTTACTCTGGCCAGAGTTTGGGACCCTGCCCTCGGAGAATTCCAGCCTTTGGTGGCACTTACTGTGGCACTCTCTGTGTTGTACAGGCTTGTATCAGCACTACAGAGTATGTGTAAGTGGGAGAGAAACCAAGCCAGCTTCTGGTCTTCCATCTCCTTAGGATCAGGTGATAGAAGGAGAGGAAATGCCCCAAAGTTGTGCCAGGGGAAGGTCAGGTTGGAGATGAGGAAATGTTTCTCTGCTGCAGGAGTGGTCAGGGATTGGAACAGGCTGCCCAGGGAGGTGGTGGAGTCACCATCCAACCCCTACCATACTGATACTGTAGTACTGTGGAAAGGAGTAAAACCTGTCTGAAAGTGTAAACAGGCTGAGCTGGAGCTGAAAAGCCTCAGCTCTTCTCACACTGGCACTCACTGCTAATCTTCTCCTAACTTGCCAGCTCCTTGAAACGTCATAAACGAGACCTAAGCATGATTAGAACTCAGGGGGTTTGGAACAGGCTTCAAGATTGAAGCTCTAACTGTGGCATAAAGTGTTTCTAAAGTGCTCTCAAGGCCAGCTCAGCATTGCTTAGAGGACAGCATAGGCTCTTGCAGAGGGGAAGGATGCTGCAACTCACCCAAAACTAGACTGAAAAAACAACAATCCTGCCAACTTCCAGCCCTCTGCAATGGCAGCTCTGCAGGAGAGTGAAACCAGAGCCCAAAATAAGCAAACAAGCCTCTTCCATTCCAACATCACACAAGTGTACATTCCTGTCCAGTTACTCAGTGCTGCATCTCCTTTTAATCTGTCCAAGTCCAGTATTAAATAGGTCAGGATCCTCTTTCATACAGTTAGGGATTTTCATGGGCCCTTGCTGTGACTTCTTTTGCTGTAACTGTGCAAAGCCAACTCAACCCATCCAAGGAAATAAGCAGCCTTGAATTTGGAGCCTGCAAAAGCCTCTTTAGCATTTAAGCTTGCTAAAGAAACAATATTCTGTCTGAAACTGCTGCTCACAGCAGCTTGGATCTAAGCAGATCCTCCAGGAATGACAAACAGACCCTTGGGTTTGTTTAGCGACCCCCACCCCACTCCAAGTACTTGTCTTTACTTTTCCCCTAACCTATAGAGACTGAACTGCAGCTGATATAAAATAAGGTGTGTGTGCATCCAGAGGCAGAGGAAGGTACTGATGGGGGTCATTTTCCTTCCAGTCTCTCCGTTCTACTCAGAGCAGCTGAAGGAGGGCCATGTGCGGCTGTTCCCAGCCAGCCGCTGCACAGCACAGCACCTGGACAACAGGACAGTCACAGACAATATGCTGTGTGCAGGGGACACCAGGAACCTGGATGATGCCTGCAAGGTGAGCCCAGTCCTGCTCCTCTTTGCCTTCATAAAATCACAGAGTGGGTTGGGTTGGAAGGGACCTGGAAGCTCATCCAGTTCCAGCCCCCTGCCATAGGCAGGACACCTCCCACCAGCACAGGCTGCTCAAGGCCTCACCCAGCCTGGCTTTGGACCCCTCCAGGGAGGGGACAGCCACACCCTCCCTGGGCAACCTGTTCCAGTGTCACCCTCACTCTCAAGAATCTTCTTCCCCATCTCCACTCTCAATCCCTTCTCTCCCAGCTCAAAGCCACTATCCCTTGTCCTGTCACTCTCAGCCCTTGTCCATAGTCCCTCCCCAGCTCTCCTGTAGCCCCTTCAGGTACTGGAAGGCTGCTCTAAGTTCTACCTTTATGCTACTGTGTGTAACAGTAAATAGAAGGTTCCAGGGAGCCCTTAGAGCAGCCTTCCAGTACCTGAAGAGGGCCACAGAGCTGGGGAGGGACTGTGGACAAGAGCTGGGTGCCACAGGATGAGGGACAGTGGCTTTGAGCCGTACCAAAGGTCTTCTCCAACCAAATTCTGTGGTTCTGTGAGAATAGTTTAAAGAAGTTCTGCCTCTGGCTCCACCAAGTATGGCAGTTCTGGTAGACCTTGTTGAACACAACTGCAAGCTCCTCTTTTTTCCTCTTCCCTTTCCCCTCCTAGCTGGGGAAGCAAGCCACACACTTCTCCAAGCAAACCAGAACAATACAGACTGAAAATCCCAAATAAGAGGAAATGCCACAAAACTGAGCAGGAAACTCCACCTCAGCAGCATTTCCTAATATTTTCTGTTATGCAAACAGGGAAAACACTCTTCAGGAGTTTTTATATTAGGAATGGGTAGTGCTCTGCTCAGAACTGGAGGAAAGAATGAAGGCCAAAAGATGGTGGAGAATCAGCAGCTCTAACACAGTGCAGACATCCAGTCCACAGCCTTCCCATCCAACAGCTCTGTAGTAATTTTGCTTTACTGTTGCAGGTGTCAAAGGAAGACCTCAGAGAATCCTTCCAGTACCTGAAGGGGCTGCAGGAGAGCTGGGGAGGGACTTTTGAGAAGGGCTTGCAGTGACAGGGCAATGGCTTAGAGCTGGAAGAGGGGAGATTGAGAGTGGAGATGAGGAAGACATTCTGGACAGTGAGGGTGACACTGGAACAGGTTTCCCAGGGAGGTTGTGGCTGTCCCCTCCCTGGAGGTGTTCAAGGCCAGGCTGGGTGAGGCCTTGAGCAGTCTGTGCTGGTGGGAGGTGTCTGTGCCCGTGGCAGGGGGTTGGCACTGGATGAGCTTCCAGGTCCCTTCCAACCCAACCCATTCTGTGGTAACAGACCCTGGATCTCGACAGCTTGAGTCAGAGCATTCCTTTTTTATCAACATCTCACCTACACTTCCTTCATGAGTGCCAGGTTAGACACTTCACTGCTGGATTCCTTTGGTTCTGCTCTCTCCCTGGGAGAAGAGCTTTGAGGGGGCCTGGAGCACAGAAGTGCCTTCTGTGGAAGTGCTCTCACTGCCCTCATTTCTGTGCATGCTACATGGGGCAGGTCTGCAGATGTCAGTGGGGGGACAGGAATAACCACACCCCCAAAGCTGCTGTTACTAACCTGCTGCTGCCCTGCAGGGTGACTCTGGAGGGCCTCTGGTCTGCATGAAGGAGGAGAGGATGCACCTGGTGGGGATCACCAGCTGGGGCATCGGCTGCGGCCGCAGGGACAAGCCTGGGGTCTACACCAACGTCAGTCGCTACCTCGGCTGGATTCAGGACAACATGAACCCCTGAGAAGAGGGAACCACCCACAGTCTTGTGGCCATGCCCTTGTAGCCCTTGTCTGGGTGCTTTAAGGATGCTGAGAGGGCTTCTTCTTCATCCAGAGGCCTTTCAGTGCAAGAGGAAGACAGCTGCAGTGTGTGGGAAGGGCACATTCTGCAGTCACTCCTCTTCTCTTCCCTTACTGCAGGGTAGTGGGACCTGACACTCCCCTCCCTCCACATCCCCAAGCTGTCTCCTTGCACCACCTCCCACAAAAGCAAAAGCTCTCTTTGGCACAGCAGGGCAGAACAAAGGACAAGAGTAATGGCAGCAGTCTGAGGTGCCTGCTAGACTGACACCCACAGGCAGAGGTCAGCTCACATGTCCCAAGGCTGCACTTGTCTCTTAGCAGGAGACAGGGCAGGTCTCTCCAAGTCACTGTGAACCAGCAGCTCAGTAATCAGCTTTACTGACTGGCATTGTGGTTGCCATGTGACACTAAGTGGCATCTGTGCACATCCCAGGAGTTAAGCCTCTTTGAGAGATCCTCTCTTGCCCAGTTGCTTTATAAGGAGAAAGAAGGTGTGAAATGAAAATGTTCCGTTGAGGCTCCAGAAGTTTAGTGTCTATCCCATGGGCACTGTAGCAAGAAAACCAAGCTCCTGTCTTTGAGACATGCAGATTGAGTTAAAATAATGTTTAGTCCCACAGTTTCTGATCTGGAAAACACTAAGAAAGCTGAGCAGGAAATTAATGTTAGCCTTTCAGACACTGCCTTCAGCCCAGGCTCACACTCACAGCTGCATCAAGACATTTATCTCCCCAAGGCACCTCCTCTCCACATGCCAGCTGGCATCATTTGCTGCCTTCCTCAAATACCAACTCTGTTGCAAAGCCCACAGAAAGCACTCTGAGCTGGCACAGCTGACATGTGAAAATGAACTTTATTGATGCCCTTGCTGGAGGTTTGATTTCCACTGAACATGCTCAGCAGTGAGGTCACCTGCTACAGCATCAGCTGCACTGCAACTTCGAATCTCACCACTCAGCCACTGCAAGTATCCTCCACATGCAAGCCAGAGTGGATGTTCTCCTTTGCTTGGGGTCACCGTGTTCTGTCCACTAGCTGCTGCAGTCCCACACAGGGCAGCACAGGGAGGAGCTCTGCTAGCAGAGAACACACATTGGCATCTAGTGGCCAGAGAACACAGTACAGACAACGTGCAAGAGGACAGATGCTTCCAGTTCCATATTGATGCTATACAGAGAGATGCAACAGAGACTGGAATGATGCAGCAAAAATCCCAGCACAAGAAATGGTCCCAGTGAAGATCCAGTGTAGGCTTGAACCCACCTGCACAGCAGCTGACTGATAGGGGAACTGCACAGCCAGAAAAACTACCAAGGTGCCAGCACACAACTCTGCCAAAGGCAGCAGTGAGCAGGAGAGCAGAGCTATCACCTTCATTTGCAACAGGCAGGCAGAGACACAAGTTCCAGAGATAATCTTCATCCAGCCACAGCTTTGCTTTCCAGAGTGCTGTCTCCACAAGAACTCTCCTGCCTGTCTCTTCCCTGACCCTCCCAAGAAGCTGGGAGAATCACTGCCTTCAAATGCTGACAAGGAGAAGCAGATTTGCGTTCAGATGTCTCCACCCATCAGTTACAAGACCACAAATGCTACCATAGGCCTTCCTAAGATACCTTGTGAAGATCTGGGTGAGTTTCCAGTCTGTCTCCAGAGATTTAAGGTACCTGATGACCAAGATGGCTTATGAAATACCCAGAGAAAGCATCCACCACTTCCCTTTCTCCCTCTGGCAGCAGCCCCCCTCTAGAGCTCCTTAACATGGGACAATGGCTTTCCACTTCTTCCAGTCCTTTGGAGGCAAAAGGGCTTGGATGATCTCTCTGCTGCCAAGAACTATACAGCTCTCCACCCTAATGCTCACTGATGGAGAAAGGCAAAGCCTGGACTGCCACAGTGGAGCTGAAGTTTGTGGCAGTTGAACTTTGAATCCCTCTGCAAGGGCACAAAAGCCAGCAGGACTGCAGAGGAGTTACCAAAGGCAATAAAACCCTAGAATGTACTTCAAGACAGCAAAATGAAGGTGATAGAAGCCTGCATCCATGACTCACTAATCCCAGGGGATCTGAACACCTCTCCCTCTGCCATTGTTCCTAGCCTTCAGACTCAGCTAGGGATGAGATGGTTTCAGGTCAGCATTACTTTCCCCTGCTCCCCAGCACCCTGTGCACAGGCTCTCCTGCTGCCAGAGGCAAGGGAGCAACCCTAAGGAGATGGATGGGGTAAGAGGCTGCAGCCAGGGACAGAAGAGACAGAGAAGTGCTGCTCCTCACTGCCAGCAGCCTCTAGGTTCGCACTTGGAACTTGCCAGCCTTAGTCATGTATTTTATCCCCTTGAAAGGTTTGTACTTCTCCCCATACATGTCCAAGCGGTTCACCTTCAGTCCTAGAAGCAAACAAACACAGACTGAGCAGAGCTGCCTTCAGGAGCAACACGTGGATCATAGCAGAAGTGCAGGAAGCACAGTAGTAAGCACTACGCAGAAAGAACAGTGACAGCTACCAACTGTCAGAATCCTTCCTTGCAAGCACATCCCCACCCTTACATGCTTTGTAGGTCTGTGAGCAGAGAATGCAAGGCAAAGCAGACAGGCTGAGAGCCTGTCTCACAGAGAGCAAATCCTCCCTTCTGCAGCCAAAGCAACCATCTGGAACAGTTTCCAGAGGGAATGGACTGTAGAAGGCCTGCACAGCTACTTCAGCTACATGCAAAGTGAGCACTGACACAGCAGCCAAGGTTCAGCCTCTCCAGCTGCTAGTCACTTACCAGATATAGCCAGCTGCTGGATTTTGAACTGCAGGTTAATGGTAGGGTTTTCATCTGGTTTGGAGGTCCCAGCTTGCAGGCTCATACTCCCCTTCAGGCTTGGCAGCTTCTGGGGGTTTATTTTCCCCACGTCCCACGAGAGCAACTTCAAGGAACAGAAAATGCAGCAGTGAAACAGCAATGCTCTGACACTGTCAGGACAGCAGTGTGCAGGAAATGCTTAGGTGAGCTCAGCTTTGTTGCTGAAAGGTGGAAAAGATGTAAATAAAGGATTCATTTCTCCCTCCTCTCACCTTTGTCACTGGGTCGAAGACATGTGTTCCCTGAGAGGGGGTGAGGGTCATGTTTAAGACCCCTTTGGGCATCTGGCTGGTTACCATCACTCCCTCGATGGTCTTCCCCATGGTCTGCTTCGGCCCCACGGTGATCTCGAAGCGTCCCAGGGAGCTGCTGTCACGGAAGCTGATGTTGTGTTTGACATAGACAGGAATTGCCACCAGACTGGGATAAAGACAAGAACAGGAACATCCTCTCAACCTCTTGCCTTCATCTTTGGTTTGGGCTGTGGATGCCCCCTCCCTGGAGCTGTTCAAGGCCAGGCTGGATGGGGCCTTGACAACCTGCTGTAGTGGGAGGCGTCCCTGCCTGTGACCGGGGGGGGGGGGCTGGGAGTAGATGAACTTTAAGGTCCCTTCCAACCCCACCCATTCTATAAACACCTACTTCTGAGCACTGACATGGTAGGAGAGCAGGCGAAAATTCCCATCAGGTGGAATGAAGGAAAGAATCCTCTCTGACTCCCAGCGCTTGAAACGCACACAGGGGTGAAAGCTGACATCGTCCAGCAGCCGAGGGTTCTGCAACACAGGCAAGCCAGGGGGGTGGTGAAGGCAGTGCTGAACTCCTCCTCTTCTGTCTTCTATCCATGAAGGGCCTACAGCTGGACATGCTCTGCCCACACTCAGACAAGTGCAGCTACTTGCTGCTGTTATGGGACCTAGGGGTGCCTGAGGGGAGCCCTCAGTGCTCTCTACAGCCCCCTTAAAGGAGGCTGCAGTGAGGCAGGGGCTGGGCTCTCCTCCCTAGGACCAGGTGACAGAAGGAGAGGAAATGGCCTGAAATTGCTGTAGTCAGTCCTTTCTCTTTTTGTTTGGCACACCTAAAGGCTGATGCCCTGGAATCCATCAGTGTGAGACTAAGATCCCAGAGGCAGGGCTAGGAAACCCTTTTCAAAATCCTAAAGACACATCCTTCAGCTTTACCATAAAGGAGAGGGTAAGGTCTGGCATCCCAGTCAGCTTGACACAGGCATCAATCACCCCTTGGATTTCAGCAGTAATTGTGGAACCTGCAACAGTTAAGTAAACTCTGTCTTAGAGGTCTTTCCCAACCTTAGTGGTTCTATGTTTCTGTGGTAAGTCTCCCTCATCTCACCCAGAAGCAACTCCCATACCTGATTTGTCAATGATTGCATCAATCTCCTCAACCACATCAAAATAAGCTTCATTGTTGGTGTACTTGACACCAGTTCGTCTCCAGGGCACCACTGATAACTGTCCTGTAGGAAGCTGATCACCCACATTAGTGCTTCCTGGAAGAGAGGAAAGGCAAACCCAACAACCACAAAAGTCAGGCAGTGCTCCAGAGCAAGTCCTTGGCCTCATCTATCTTAACTATAATGAATCCCTGAGAACCTCTCTTTGCAGCTCTGACTCTTTGTAGCTAGGCTGCTCCTCTTCCAGACTCGCTGATTAGATTGTGCAACTTCCATCTCTCTCAAATGCAACTCAAAACCAAGAAGTGTAACTAAAAAAACAACCCAGAAAGCCAACCCACACTGAACTCACTCATCCAGGAAGTTAAGGCATGGCTGCAACTGCAGATGCAATCTGTCTGGCTTGGTGGAAAAACAAACAGTGCAGCTGGTGCTGCTCAAAGCAAAGCACTAACCCAGGTCTCTCCAAACACACCCATGCTGCCTTTCAGATGGTATGGGGCAGCACAAACATCCTGCACTCCCACCCCACTTCTGGCATACTCCCACACAGCCTCCCCACTTTATCTGCTGCTTGTTTCCCTGTACCTGTGATGGTGTTGACGACTGTGCGCAGGATGGTTGGAGGCTTTATCAGCTCCTTAAGGATATTGGACTCTGTTGCCAGTGGGAAGCCATTGTCCAGCATCTCCTCCAGCACTTCATAAACTACCACAACATTGTCCTTGATCATCACCTCTGAACAGACACCAAAATAATCCTGTGCAGAAGAAACAGTCAGTCAACAGTCTCTCACAGAGAGTTTAGTTACCCTTCAGTTCAGTGTCTTCCCACACAGAAATAAATTAAACCTCTGCTCTGAGGTGAAACAGCACTGGAACTGCAGGCATTAGTGCAGGCACATCAGGCTGACCACTCCCAACAGACACACACAGCTCTCAGCATACCTGAGTCGTCAGGGACTGGCACAGGCTGCCCAGGGAGGTGGTAGTGTCACCGTCCCTGGAGCTGCTCAAGAAACCTGTGGCCATAGCACCTGGGACATAGTTTGGTGGCTGTGGTGGTGTTGAGTTGTGGTTGGACTCAAAAGATCTTAGAGATCTTTTCCAACCCAAACAACTCCATGATTCTAAAGTGCCCCAGCAGGCTGGCAAATCACTACATCTCCAGGCTGTAGCAAGAGCAGTGTGGGCAGCAGGGCAAGGGAGGGGATTCTGCCCCTTGGCTCTGCTCTCCTCACACCCCACCTGCAGTCCTGTGTGCAGTTCTGGAGCCCCCAACACAGGAAGGACATGGAAGTGTTGGAGCCAGTGCAGAGGAGGCCACAAAGATGCTGAGAGGGCTGCAGCAGCTCTGCTGTGAGGACAGGCTGAGAGTTTGGGCTCTGCAGCCTGGAGAGGAGAAGGCTTCCAGGAGACCTTGGAGTAGCCTTCCAGGATCTGAAGGGGGCTACAGGAGGGCTCAGGAGGGACTAATGACAAGGTCTTGTAATGACAGCAGGAAGAGGAATGGGTTTGAAGTGTCAGAGGGGAGATTGAAACTGGATGTCAGGAGGAAGTTCTTTTTTCAGTGAGGGTGGTGAGACACTGGCACAGGTTTCCCAGGGAGGTTGTGGACACACAGAAGCACAGAATGTGATCACATTCTGTGCTTCTGTGCTCCACAACCTCCCTGGAGGTGTTAAGGACCAGGCTGGATGAGGCCTTGAGCAACCAGTTCTAGTGTGGGAGGTCTCCCTGCCTATGGCAGGGGTTTGGAACTGGCTGAGCTTTGAGGTCCCTTCCAACCTAAACCATTTTATGACTCTTTCGTAGGAGCAAAGGCTCACATGATACTCATTTGATCAAGCAGCTCCATTTCCTGTGTCCTGGGGATGCTGGTCACAAGGCACTGCAAATCCAGGCTGCACAATCCTGTGCAGAATAGAACATCCTCACTGTTTCCCTAAACTGACCCAGGTCATGTCACAGCACCGAGGGCAGGTGGCTGCTCTGGGGCTGCTCCTGCGATTCACTTCAGGACGCAAATACAGTGCCAAGAGGAGCCACTGCACGTAAGCACACAGGTAGGTTGTCAGCGACCAAAGCACCTGGTTACAAACCATAAGAACTGAGAGAACGAGACCGGCTCGGTCCTAGCTCACAGCTTCTAGAAGCCACAAGGCTGCAAAACAGAAAGCCCCTGGGCACAGGCTGATCTTGACTCCTTTGGCATCCCAGGCAGTTCCTAACCACTGCAAGCCCTCAAGGCCCACTCAACATCCTTGCGAAAACCCCCAGAGCTCCCTTCCAAGCCCAACCCTTCCGTGAGAGTGGAAATGGCAGAGCTAATCGCTGCTCAGGGCTCCTTGTCCCCACGGTCCTCAGCACCGGGCAGTGACCCGGCCCCAGCAGCCCTACCTGGAAGGTATCGACGACGCGGTGCAGGAACTCGATGACAAAGAGAGGCGGCACCTCGCTCTGGATAACGGCTACGAAGAAGATCTTGTGGCGGTAGACGCTGAGGAGGTAGTGGTGCGGCGTGGGGATCACCGGCGGCACGTTCTCCGCCTCGGAGGCCCTCTCCTGCGCCTCGAAGAAATAGTCGCAGACGGAGCGGCTGACGACGCTCTTCCAGTGCTTCTCTAGGAAGATGTCCCCGGAGGCATTGATGAGGAATAGGCTGTGGATCATGGCTGCGGCGGACGGAGTACGACAGAGCCGTGCAGCGGAGACGCCAAGAGCCGGCACCGATCCTCCCGCCCCGCCCCGCGTCCCCAGGCTCCACCCCCTGGCGCGCTGAGAGGCAGCGAGGCAGCGCCCCCTTGACCCCTGCGGGCACTGTGATTGGGTGACCTACTAACAGCCACGCCCGATAGGCCGCAGGTAGGCGGTGACGCGGCGGAGTGGCGCTCAGCCATTGGTGTCGGCAGCGGCCGGCAACGCCCCACCCGAGGAGGCCGCCGGAAGGAGCGGGCCGGCCCAGAGCGCGCCGCTCACCGACAGCAACGCGTCACCTGCCCCGGGCCGCCAGGGGGCAGGGCAGCGCGGGAGCGAGCTCCGGCAGGCACGGCTCGGTTCGGCTCCTCGCACACCTCCCCGCGCCGCCCCGGAGGGTTAAGCGTCTAGTCCCCTCAGCTCCCTGAGGGCAGCTGTTTGCCCGGGCCAGAGTGGTCAGGGCTGCCCTCCCTACTGCAGATAACAGCACCTGTGGCACTACAAAACGGGGCCTGTCGTGAATGGTTTTCTTAAGGGGACCCTATCGTAGTGTGGAAACGTGCTAAGTAGCCCCGTTTCTACAGCAGGGAGCAGCTAATGCAACATGCATCTGAAGTGACTGCCAAGTGCTCCGTGGCATCATTACAACAGGTGTTCAGGTGACAGGGCTCTGCAGTTACACATCTGTCAGATGCCATCACAAATGACTTTGAGGAGAGGCTGAAACCTGCGGCTGTTCAGCCTGGAGAAGACTGAAAGGGAATCTCCTCAATGCTTATCAATAGCTAAAGGGCAGAGGTCAAAAAGATGGGACCAGTCTCTTCTCAACGGTGTCCCATGAGCAAAGGCAATGGGCACAGATGAGAACAGGGAAGGCTTCATCTAAACATAAGGAAAAACTTCCCTTGGGGGGTGATGGACCAGGCTGCCCAGAGACGCTGTGAAGCATCTCTCTTTGGAGACTTTCAAACCCTGTTGGGACACAGTCCTGTCCAACCTGCTCTGAATAAGCCTGCTTTGGCAGGGGACCTTGAACCAGCTGCTCCCCAGAGGTCCCTTCCAAGCCCCACCAAGCTGCAATTCAGTAATTGGCTAAATTTACTGCTGTGCTGGGGAACAAATATAGACACAAGACAACAAAGAAGCCCCTCCTCTCCCATGAAATAAGCTGTCTGAGCATACAACCTTTCTCACATGGAACAGAAGGTGAGTGCTTACTATCAGGACTGCTGCAAAGCACTGTAAGGTTGGGCTGAGCATTTACACCAGACTATGGTTCATGATCTTGTTCATTAAGTTTTTTAAGCACCAAGTCTGGATGAATAAACTGAATGGACTAATGGTGTTAGCATGCAAAAGAACCACACAGTTCAGAGTTTATTTTCTACTGATACGTTGCAGCTAATTTCCCACCCAGAATAGGGCAACAGTCTCTTTACTCTGACATGACCTTTTAATACTGTTGTATGCATCCTTATTTAAAGTGTTGGATAACTCAATATACACTCAGTAAGCTTTTCAGTACAGCAGAAAGTAATGGAGAAATTACCTATTTATTAATTTCTCTTTTAAAGCCACGATTTGCATCAAATGTATTTTTTAAACATCGTTTTTTACACATCCAATGAAAATTACTGCAATAAATTGCACACTGGAGAGCCACAAAAGAGTAATGAGTTGCAGTTCAGTCATGGCACTTCTTAATTTGAAATAATTATTTCTTACTTTAAACGGAGTCACTTTACTTTTGCCACACGACTGGGAAACTGAGCCAGCAGTTAGGAAAGGTTAGAGAACTGCATGCAGCACATAACCTATGGGTAACAAAACAGGATCCTGTCCATCAAATCAAACCTTGGAGAGAGCTGTAAGATGGGAAGCTGCTGTTTCTGCCAGCTTTTGGCACATGCCAGCGCAATGCCCCAGAAGAGACCTGTGCTGCTCTATATATGAGCCAGGAGCAGAGCTCTGTCCTCGGACACAACCCTGATGTCAGTGCCAGCCAAAGCACCGAGACAGCTCCCGAGCTCTTGCCGCTTCGGAGGCACTCAGTCGCTTTCGCCTTTCAAACCGAAATGCATCAAAGATGTCACCGAGTTACACAAATTACCTCCCAGCGATGCCGAGGGTTCTCGCAGGCTTCCAGGGGCGAGGCGGCGGCAAGGGCAAAGCCACGCTGAGCTCAATGGCATCGCCACTTCAGAATTCTGCATCCCTTCGGTACCTTTAAGCCCGAAAACTCCACTGCCACTGTACCAAGGGCAAGCTTCGCTGAGCCCGAGAGATGGATTCGCCTTACAGGTGATCGCCATCTACTACCAGAGCACGACCGTTAGCCCTCCCGCCTCCTTCTCGGCGCTGGCGGCAGCCATGCCCCGGCTCGCAGCCCCGCGGTTTC